>CAOKZL010000210.1:0-252500 GCA_948472985.1 Iguana delicatissima | reverse complement strand
TGAATTGTGTGCACTTTGTACATTCAGCACAAATAATTTTTCCCTTAAACATTGCCACTTCTGTTTTGTAAATATTCCTCTACAATGTTCTGGTTTTAGTTCTTTTAACATTTTATTCTGGGTTATAAAAGCACAGCTAGTAAACAACAAATGGTGGTATGAGGACAGATATATACAGTGAAATTGACAAAACTGACTTTAGAAACCATCACAGAACACCTAAAGTTCAACTTAGCATTCCTCTTAGCAACCAGACACCCTCCTTATGAAAGATCTAATTATATTATGCTGCCTCATACTTATTTCAGAGTCTTTTCTCCAACCCCTTCTCCCCAGTAAGTGGTTCATCTTATTTACTTTTTGGTTTTAGAGAAATATTGTTCTTTTGGTCATGAAAAGCAATGACCTAACGTCAGCGTCGGGTACTTTCAACTCCTTCCCCACCCTCACCAAATTCATTCTCCCACACTGTCCCCTGTCTTTCGTATACAAAGTAGTGTGGGGTGGATCAGGCTGTCTTTTAGCTTCACAAAGAGCTTCTCTGCGGAGTTACTTGAAGAAGTTTTGCAAAGTGTCAGGCTATAACCAGAGATTTAGTCATTCCATGTGGGCTGGATTCAAACTGAGATTGCAGAAACTAAAAGAAAACAGAGCAGCGCAGCCTCCATAGAATTCTGTGTAAGGCATCTGTGCTGGAATAAAGCCTTGTAATGAGAGGAATTGTACATTTTATTAACAAACAGTATGGGAAAAATCACAATTGCTTTTAAGATCATACCTCCTTAGGAGAACTGTAATTGGGAAAGCCTTGATGTCTTACTATTTGACTAGTTTAGATCCTTGTGTGAATCACTGCACTAGCCGTCATTTAGGCTTTAATGTGCATTTTACACTCTATATAAACACCACTTCCTTTACAGCTTATCCTACAGCTAATATGGCAACTAAAAATTGCAGTAGTGAAGCTTGCACTGCACTTCACATTCTGCTCTTTGATCTTGACTTCCAATCCTTTATTAGCCACACATTTCACATCTTCCACAAATAATATCTACTCCCCCCCACATACAAAAAAAGATAGGCTATGCAAAGTAAGCAAAAACCAAGCCTCCCCATAGACATACTTAGCAGACATTTTTTTAAAATGGAAGAAAGAAAGAAAACTATGATGCTTAATTTTCGAATTTCTATTTTATATTCCCACCAATACTTAATTAGCCACTTCATTAATAGGCCCTCACTACTTATTCTAAAATATAAAGGAAGCATTTTTCAAAATACAATAGAAATATGTCAGTGACTAAGGTTTAGAAAGCTCACTGAATTTGTTGCCAAGAATGCTTCTGCTGCATACTTCCACAAATACACAATACAGAAGGTGTACGTACTGAGAATCATGAAAAGGTTTACCTTTCCGACAGAATTCAGAATTTATGAAATAGCTAAGTAAAAATGTCACCAACTCACATTCTTGCTTACCATTTTATTTTTAAAACAATAGATCCCTAACAACGCAAGCCTACACATGCCTAACCAAATGTAATCTCCACTGAGTGCAATCAGGCTTTGTCCCAAGTAAATATAAATAAGTTTGCAGTCATATATTACTTTGGTATACAGACTAGATGATTATACTCATCTCTATATCTCAAATGAAATAAAACCAAAGTATATGATAGGCAACTATTTCCTACTAGTAGTAGCCCGCCCTCCTTTCTTCCTTCTTCTGTTCTGCTGTGCCTCTGACTTTCTGCTCCCTCCTTCCCATGAAAAATGAACTGTAAGCTCCTCAGGGCAGATGTATACCTTCTGCTTATGTTACTCTACAAAGCATTATTTGCACTGATGGCACTATAATGAAAATAAGAAGCTAAAATAAGGATCAAGAATGTTATTTGCTTAGCTGCACTTTTATATTAGGTTGATGTTATAAAAGTGCTTCCTTCATCACAGCAAACCAATGCCTTACCAGTTGCACAGGTATAGGGAATTAACAGTGCATGATTGATCAACAGTCTTTATATTTCAAGGAAATCAATAAACCAAGAACTTCCCTGAATTTCATTCAGTTATATACAAGTTCTTCCAAAGCATGTACCGTCACTCAAAAATACCCTGCGTCTCACCCTTTTATGAATTAAACACACGCTATATCCAATGTCACATACCATATGCAAGTACACACGCATACTTTCTTGTTTTTGTTTCCTCTTTGCTAGGAATTTTTAAATGTCACTATGCAACCACCTTAGAAAACCAGTTCCCTAGCAACTTTTACTGTAAGAAATCTCTAAGTGTAAGAATTCAATTTTTAAAAACACAAATGTTAATGTATATATTTGTCGTGGCATAGAATAAGACTGAAGATGAACCTTCAATAACATACTAGAGAATGTTAAGCAGTAACCACTGAGTGCTTTTATATGAGCTTCAGAAGTGTTGCTTCCACTCTAGGTCATTTCCTAATGTGCAGGGAAGAAGGAGTCTAATCTGCATTCTCTACAGCATATGCAGAAATAAATAATAAATATTGGAGGCACAACTGAGCACACATATCTACATGCATTCTGTTTCCAACGTGCATGCAATATTTTCATACTGTTTTGTATGCCAGTAGGTCTATACAATGATACTTTGCTAGTATCTTTACTTCAAGCAGAGGGTGTTTTTTCACTGTCATAGTACTTTCTCTAATATTGTTGGGATATAAAGGTATTTACTCCATCAAAGATAGTGTGATGCAGATATCATTACAGGATCTGATTAGATCATGATATTCTAATAGAGATCAAATAGTAGTTTTCCTTCTTTTTCTGCCTTTAAATTATCCCTTTTCTCTGTACTATCAAAGAATGTTAATTTTAAAGGTTTGATCTAGGGATTCCCATGTAAGTGTATAGTTATTAAGGAGAAAAGATAGAAAAAAGAAAAAGTGCTAGAACGTTTTAAAGCAATGTAATCATTTTTTTTTTCTTTTTTGCTTTGTGCAGGTTTCCCTGCAACAATGACCAAAAAGATCTACTTCAGATTTGGAAAACCAGCTTTAAAGGAAAAGCCAGACAACAGAAAGCAAGGAAGTACTCACCTCTTCACGTAATTTTATCAACTGCAACATGAATGCACAAAAAAAGATAAAAAGGAAAGAAATGGCAGGAAAGAAAGATCAGTTGTGTGACAGGATACAGAATTAACATTGACAATTTATCTGTTTACATGTTTAGCATTTAAAAATCACAGACAAACACATTAAAAGAACCTAAACATAGACTACATGCAGAGTTTTTTGAACGAATAAAGATCACTTTCTCACACTGTCACATTAAACAAAGAGAATAGTGTGAAATTCTCTTTTAAACCACATCTAAGACACCATCATGAAATAAAGGGGAATGACTTCATAGAAGTCTATAATATAAAGGCGGAAAACAAGTTTGCTATTCCTCTCTTCTAAGATTGTACAGCCAAAGTGATTTTGTATATACAAGTTTTCAGAATGTTTTTTTTTTGTATTTTTTTAGTACTGACACCTGCCTTTTTATGTCCCCCAACACACATATCTTATTAAGTAGATCAGTGTATATAGATGAGATGGCTACTGAGACAACACTTTATAGAACAGCTCTATTTTAATTCTGCTACTATTTATTTGTGTCAAAAATTAGCAGAATACAATTTATTATAGCACATTAGTGACACACAGTTAAAAATAAATGGCCAACAAACACATCAATTATGGAACTGGAATGTCATAGCTTACTGGTAAACACAATTTTGACTACAACATGTTTTTTTAATAGAATTTATTTCAGAAAGTCATTATTTCCCTGCGTAGCTCCTTTGAATTCTACACTTCTAGTAATCTTAAAGTAGCTGGACTCCTTTCAACAGATCAAGTCAATTATACTGCAAAATACTCTGTATTCAGAATATTAGTCTGTTCTGCAGAAGTGCAAGGCACACTTCCTTCATTGCAACAAACATAGCCAGAGTAACAGAGGAAGGGAAAGTTTTTCCTTGATAAGAAGTAGGGAAAGGTTTTCTTACTGATGCTGTCTTATTTAAGGTGGCAACTACTTAAACTGGTCATTATCAATTTATATAACCTTTGTGAACTAATTTTAAATTGAGGTGGCAAGCAGAGTTTTTTTTTTTTAAAGATTATGAAATCTCCAACTACAGAAGAGCTTCTTTATATTCTACCGGTCCAGCTAAAATTAAGACATATTCTATTGCCAAACACATCAAGAGACGATGCTTCTAATCATTAGGAAGGAAGCTGATGTAGTTAATAGTTCTTTAGAAAGAAACTGAGGATTTGATATTAAGAAAAAGCATGCATGTTTTCCAGTCCAACCCCACCTGTTCTCAAATTTAAAGCACATTGCAATCACTCTTTGGTTCGCTCTCTTCTTTTCTTCTCATTTTCTTCTCCAAAAAAAGATACACATTAAGTATCTTTAAAAGAGATGATCTGGGAATTGATCACATCACTATTCCCTCACAATCCTTGCAACTCAGGTCACCAATCCTCAGCTGGCTATGATACTTTAAGGGCCAAAGTTTAAAACTACTCTTCTGCAATAGAGACCATTTGGGGCATGACACCCTACTATAGTCAATGAGAGTTTTAAAATGCTCCACATTTGTTTTTTCAATAGGTCCCAAACAAAAAATGTTCTATCTTGTTTGTGCTGCATGGCTGAGTTTAAGCTCTGCATAGGATTTGCAGCTAAGCTAAGTAATGGGAGATTTTCTTTTTTAAATGATGACTGAAAGATATTCATTCAAATTAACAAAAGATTTTCTCCCTTCAACAATGATGACACTCGATGAATTTCTACCACTTCTATTTTTAAAAATGTAATATATCAAGCATGCAAAACTCAGTCAAACAGCATTAAAATATGTGCAGCCACCATTCTACATTATGATAATCAGCATATTTTTGAAACAAAGATTCTTCCCCCACCCCATTTGATACAAGCGGTAATCTGTTCCTTTGTAGACTAAAAAAAAAAAAAAAGCTGGTTTACGCTGGTTTGAACCAGTGGAATCTCTTGTGGCTAAGCCTTCTGCTGTGAGCAGAATCAAAACTGCATCGCAGAGTGTATGCGTGTCTGTGAGGCACATCACGTGACATGGAGAACTACCGAATTTTTCCCCCAAGAAGCTGATAACGCTACTGCCGTCTCTGCCCGCATACAGATAACGAATAAATGCTGAACTCTATTAAACGCCCTTTACACATTATCGTGGGTCGAACACACAATTTTCTGAACTTGTGATGACAGTCTATTTATTTTGCTATAAACTCTCGGCATGTAACGAACAGATTTGTGACTGGTAATGATCTGCTCTGCCAGGGCTATATGAAGTGATACCGACCTTCTTTAGATCTTGGGGAATTAAATTGACCAACTTCACCCCCTGGTCTGTTTCTGGAGTTTTGACACACTTTATGCACAGCAAGTCCAAATCTTACATTATCAGAGTTTTGTTGTCAAAAAAATTAGGTAACCATATCACCACAAAATGTTTGTTTTCTATGGGTAACATATATGCTATCTTGATGAATTAATTGCTCATTTTAGACACTCATACAGATAACTAATATCCTAATTACTAAGAAATTTCTCACATCTTATCAAATCTAGTGGGATAAACAGATTTTATTTCAAATTTTGAGATTTGTAAACTACATAGATTTACTCCCAATTTGAATACAAACAACTTATTGACCTAGTATGCATTTTCTTCTCTAAACAACATACACATCATGTTGTTAAACAAACTCAAAATATTAAACTGGAGTTACAACCTAGCATTGTATTGTTGCATTGAAGAGCTTGGACATCTCAAGGGGTCTGATAAATGTGGTCACACAGAATACCAGACACGCTTAAAATATTGTGATATTTAGAGTTCTACAGAGATATACATACACAGTATACATGTGTGTCCTGGGCTGTGTAGTAACTACTGTTTAGAAATTCTGCATAAATAAAGTCTGTTTCTGAGGACAAAGACAACCCAAGTAGGCATCATCCAGTTTTGTTTCCTGCTTTTGTACTTTAAAATGTGCTGCATCCGATTATGTTTGACTGGATGGAAATTAACAGACACAATTAATGAAGGAAATTAATGAATACAAAAGGCAAGACACTACTTAACTAATAACACAGAATATACTCCAAAAAGAAAAAGAAAAACCACCATAGATATCTAACCCTATCAAGGAGGTTCTGTATTGAAGAGAACATTGCAACATTGTCTAACAGGTATTGACAGATTATTACACACATCAATGTGCCTATCATGTGTTTGTTGTTGGCTTAAGGAACATATCAAATCATGAAAACCATCTTGCACAATGTGGTCAACAGGATCTAACAGATTTTCCTCAAGAAACAAAGGACTCTAACATAGAATTTCAAATAACTGGCAATCTTTACTTTTTCCAACCAGTTGTTCCGGCCTGTCACAAGTTACTTGAAGACTTATTCTGCAAAACTACTAGATTTAATAAAGTTCTGCCACTGTACTTCATAAACACAACTGGACAGAGACAAACCTAACAGTTACACATATATAGCGGGCAAGTAGTACAGACATCCCCTTAAGACTCAATGTCTCTTGATCCACCTAACTTTGGAAGTGTCTAACTTTCTTGACTGGTCTCTCTTCAGAAGTTTATCAGTGTTAAGAGGTCAATACTCCCAGTCTGAGAAAATCATCCAGCAGCAAGTTTTATGCAGCATCTGCTTTTGATCTGTTCATCTATTGATTTGTGTTATATTTGGGGATTAAAATAGGAGACAACACACTTTTATTACTGCCCTTGCACCTTATTCTGATTAAATGGTCAGAAAGCAGCAAATAAACCAGTCAGTTCATCATTTTTAAAGTCCATTAACGACGGAAAATCTATCAGCCTTTACATTAATTGTTTGAGCACTACAGCCTATAGAGTTTCTAGTACTGGGCTCAAACAGTGCTGACTAATGATAGACATTAATAAAATGTATTATGCTAAGGAAATACTTTCTAGTAGTCTAGAACAGTGGCACCGCTTGCTTTAAAAGACACAACAGCACCCGATATACATAGGATGTTACATGATGGAGGAAAACGAAGACACAATATTTACTAGTCGCAGAACAAACTACCTTTCTGTGTCAATTTCAACCACTACTCAAATAAGCCTTTTTCCACTCTATGAGAGCATACACTCTAAACAGGTTGGTTACATATGTAAAATGTTTCAAGTAGAGATCTTCATAGGATTAACAAAATTCTCTTCAAAAGAACAAATGTAAGAGCAGTTACCTAAATTAATGCATTCTAACTTAAGCTAAGTTTTTAAAACCTAAATTTCCTTTCAAAGTAGGAGTCATGGTGCTTCCAACTGTAATCAGAAAACAAGCTGGAAAAAAATTGAATTCAGAACTCAAAAAGGTGGGGGGGGGAGTTAAATTTGTCAATAATATCTAACAGTCAAAAGTTTTTTATTTTTCTGATATATTTTACAATATAGACATTTACTTTTAGATAAAATCATTTCAAATGTGCAAAATACAAAAAATGTATTATTTTCTATTTACCTGAATTTGTACGTTAAGATGCCATAGGCTATTATCTGAATGACACAATTTCATCAAAGTTACATACTTTGGCTTCCAGAGAAATCAGTGAAGAACACTGAGTTACATCAACAGAACACAAAGTTACATCAACGTTTTGGCTATGACATGACCATGGTACATAATTTAATTTTGATAAAGAACGTAAAACACAGTGTATATAGAACTTCACTCTACAATAACACACAAGTTGGAGGAGGGGAGAGATTTTATATGCACACATAGCATACCAAACCACTTCCCTAAGATAAAGCAGCAATGAGATTCTATTTAAAATTAAAGAAATGGGATTTCTCTTTTATTATTAGACATTTAACTTCATACCCATTTCATCAAAATTTATGTTGGAAGCTTCCAAAGTTTTATTCTGCAATAAAGGCAGAAACAGGAATATTTATTCTGCAATAAAGGCAGAAACAGATGGTTAGCTGAAACTTTGTATAGTTATTGCAAGGTTTTAAGCCATGAAAATCATTCTAATAAAAGCAAAAACCCTATAAGAAAATTGGCTGCAATGTAATGAACAGTGCAAACCCAAGAAGTTTAATGAACAGGCATATAGCATTTCCTCATCCCTTAGAACGCTAATATCTTATACTGCGTCAGTATATTTTTTGGCATAATTTGCAGTTTTACGCAAGAGAAAAAAAATCTGGTTCAGAGAGACAACCCACAAAGAAACAGAGAAACACTGTCAGATTCTGAAAGCTCATTTTCATTTGTTTTGCCTGCCAGTGTTGATTTAATTATACTTCATTCCTATCAAAGCTGCATTATGTAATTTTTTATTCCTTTTACATGTGTTTGAGGTGAAGACCTTGGCTTTGTCAGCAAACACTATGTTTCAAGCTATTCCTTAAGTATCAAATAATAAAGAAAAAGAGAAGAAAAGATTTTTTTTTGTTTAAAAAAAAGGTAGCAGACAGTGATCACAAGGTAAAGGGTTAAATTGTAAGATCTCTAAGAAACATTTTGAAGTTGATTAAGACCCCGGCTTTGCATTAAACAGTATCACTTCCACATGAGTTGTTACAAATGCTGTTAAGGACCAGCTTGAGAAGCCCAGTGTGCCAGTGACCTCCTTCACCCCCCAGCCACCCACTAGGGCTTCTTGATTAGCATCCTACCTGGATCTCTGAGGAATTCCCATCATCCCCTAGGAGCTCATTCCGCACCTCGTCACTGTAGGCAATTCGTGACCTTCTCTGTAAAACAAAAAAGGAAATATAAAAAAAAAGTGTGAGCAAGCAAAGCTCCGGAGCCATCACTATCAAGGCTGATCATCTCAAAACCTAGAGAGCCCTCTAACGGATACGTATTTGATTTTTTTAAAAAAATCTCTAAAGAAAGTTCTCAAAGTCATTTTAACAGAATGACAGATGCAATGCAGAAATCATCAATAATTTTAGGAAGTTTTTTTTTTGAAAAATTAATTAGTAAAGCACAGCGTACACAGAAAAAGACCCTCCTATTAAATTCAATGTAAGCTTTTCCCAAATTCCTATTATGCTAATTCTCTGAACATTCTCCCTTCACTCAAGAAATCTATGTCATTTTATATTACTTGAATTCTGTTTATCTAAATGTCTGCTTATTTGAAGTTTTTGGAACTTTACCAGGTCACTGAGACAAGTGAACTTACACAGCATGCACTTTAATTTCCACAATTAGGAATTACCATCAGCTTTTTATATTTACATACACACATATTCTGTATGTGGAAGGGGTGTATGTATGCATGTGTATAGGTATCTGTAAAAAGGAGTTAGACAAGGGGAAGGGATGTTAGATTTCCCTCATCTTATATCTTGATGGAAGCTCCTAATCAAAGAGTAACTGGCAAGTCTTGAAAAACCTAATGACAATTTGGTTCTGAATAGAATTAGACATAAGAAGTTCTCTAATTCTTTTGAGACAAAATTCACCACTTAGTTCCAAAAGAATAAAGCATGCAGAGGAATACAGTCTGACTTTCTGTTTTTTGGGCATGGAGGGTAAGAAAGTAAACGGATATCAAACATGGGGTTATTGTAAAATTGCTGCTGAAAGGGAAAGGATACAATAACTTTTCCTGAACTGAAGGCAAGATTTATAATAAAAGAATCTCTATTCTGCACTGGGACAGAACCACAGATTAGATTGCAAGGCACCATACCAGACAATTTGTATTAAACTACTGGCAATAAAAGAATGTCACATTTATATCTCTCTGATAACACTTAATTACCATGGCTCCATCCTGTGGAATCCTGGGATCTGTAGTTTTGTTGAGGCACTTAGAATTATTCAGCACTACAGCTACTGGTGTCCTCTGGCAGGGAAATTAGAGTACCTCAGGAAAAGTATAGATCACAGAACTCCATAAGATGGAGGCACAACATTTAAAGTATATCAAAATGTTATCATTGTATGGTGTGTATACAACCCTAGTTGGAAATCCATTTGACACATTTGGTTTCTTCCCATGGTAGATGGGGAAACTTGAAAATCCTCACTGAGATTCCTATGCAGAACATTTAGCTGACTTCTGCAAAACATATGAAATGAAAGTTTAGCAGTCCACTGATATTGAATAGTCAAGCTCATTACACCAAAATTTACAGTATCACTGGGGAAAACATCAGCTGTAACTAAACATTTGTGAACATTTGAAATGTGTTGCTCTTGCTACCACTTCACTCATTAAAAGGAGATACACTCTGCATAGGCATGGAGGGGCTGTATGAGATGCACATTCATGGATATATACAGTATGAAGATGGGAGTGACCTTGAAATGCTAAATATTGCCCTGAGCATGGAGAAGAATTTTCATTCCTGTGTCTCAAATCTTAAGTGAAAATACTGTGTTTCTTTCTATTTTGTATTTTTTTCCCCATTCTAAAACTAGGTGAACAAATCTGAATCCAAAATATATACCTGTGCCTTGAATATTGGTGCCAATTTTAAATCTGGTATCTCAGCACTGAGTAGATTTTAAAGTGCCACACACTGACAAACTTATAACACAGAATGCCAAATAGACCAGGACTGAAATGCAAAGGCCATTCCCCACTCAGCAAATAAGCAGCAAGCTTTCTTTACTCCTTTTTCAAATCTCAGTGCTCAATTATTCCACCCATTACCTTTAATATTATGTAACTATTAGTACTCAAGAGAGGGAGATATTAAAGCCAGTTTCATACAAACCATAGAAACTTGTGTAATGGACATAGTTTATCCAAAAACCTTTTTTTCCCCACTATTTGGATATCTCAGACACAGCAGTTTCACATTAACCAAGTAAAAGTAGTCTCTACAGCATTAAAGGAAATGGGAACCTTTAAAGAGGCTCTAGTATCAGAGCTGCCTGTTTAAATTATTCATTTCATCACTATGGGAGACTAAAACACTCTGCAGTATGCAAGAATATCATATGGAGATGGGTTTTGTTTTTCGCTTTTTCACCAAAAAGCCAACAAATTGGCATAGATTGCTCAATTATGATATTATCCTATTTTGTGTTTGATATATATCAGACAAGGGAAGAAGTTACAAATGGATGTCAATTCATGATCCATTCTTTTTTATTTAACATTTTCTTACTTCTTCTGAGGTCTAATAGTTTAACTAGGCATGGTCATATAGCCTGCCATAGTCATGACACTTGTTTTTTTAAATGTATGCAACAGAAGTGACCTGAAGTTAACTTGCACTGTCCGTGAGCATGCCTTCTGTTATTCTACTGGGCAAGCTGTGTGTAATCTTTCAGACCAACACCAGGGCTAGTATAACATCCAGTTGAGGTCCTGCCTGATGTACCTCTACAGTAGCTGGATGCACACATACTACTGGAGAAGGCCTCTACATCTAATACTCAGAGGTTGTTTGACTTCATATGAGCTCTTGAAGCTGACCTGGCCTGGGAAGGTAAAAGGTTTCCTTCCTCAAATCACAATGCTTATTGTGAATTCTAAAACTTCTCCTAGGAAACACAATCAAGGCTGAAAAGGATCAGAGATAAACTTGCAGGGAAACAGTGGCCATTGGCTGTGTCTCTCCCTCTGTTTAACTCAACTTAATCTTATTTCTCATTCAGTGACTAATTGTCCTTAGTGGTTGACAGGAAGATGAACATAAATAAACAGTTGTTAAAAGAGAGATCAAGTAAACTGAGGAACGGAACAAGGCAGTGAATGGTTACCATGTCCTTTTATGTATAAACTCTTCTAGCACTTGGTGCATCACAGAAGGATTGTCAGAATACTTATTCACACCTTGTCTTACACATGACTATTTTTGACATGATCAATGTCACATGTAGCTAAGGTCTTCAATGATGTCACTTGGCTGGCAAGACTAATAAATGGACATCTTCTCTTATCTATGTTGTGATGGGGTGGGTCACAGCGATTTCATTCTAACTAATGGGGATCTGATTTTGATTCCATAATCCTGGTTTGCCAGTGATGATTGCCCTTCCCTGTAATGCTGAGCACCAAGGGGAAAGGATTCTAAAAGCTCTGGGTAGAGCACTGGTTTACATAGCTAAGGTGTTGTTGAATTTTCCTCATTTCCAATTTAATAAATCTTAAAACCACAGGACTAGAAAACTGGTAAGAAATCAGTTGAGACCTTAGAGAATCTCTCCCAGTAAAAGTAGAAGGTACTGTGCCATATGGAACAACAATATCAATAGGATATCTCAGACACATCATCTTACATTAACCCATTATCCCTCCCCAACTATCTGCTCACACCTCAAAGGAAGGTGAAGTTAACTGCAGCCCTTTCCCTTCTGACTCCTTATGCAAGGAGCTGGAGAACCTCTCAATTCACACAGGCTTTGGTGAAGGCTGAAACAATGAAAAAAAGTTGGTCTGCTTTTTCTTTCGCCAAACATATACTTATCTGTAAGTGCCAAAGGAAACTGTGGCAGACATAAATAATAACTGGTTGCTTAAAAAAACAACATTGTTATCTTCCCCCATTCTTAGACAGTTTTGAAGGCACCAATAACAAGTAATTTTAACTGTTAAAATGAACTGTGTTTGGATTAATTCTTCCCACATTATTTGAATTTTGGTTGCTTGAAACTTCAATACACCTAAAGCTGGGTCTATACTGCATCATCAGTTTGAAAAGAATTTTCTGTTAGATTGCAAAGATTACTACACAGAAGGCTGCAACATAGGTTTGTCTTCTATTTACATTTCATTCTGGGTGTTTTAATTCAATACAATCTACATCATCATCAACAACATAGCTAATATTTATAGTCACAATCCCTTTATTGTCATAATCTCTCTCAATTATAAAAGCAGAAACATTATAGAACAACTAAACCTTTTGACTACAATTAGAACCAATTCTACTATATTCATCAATAAATAATTTGATACTACTTTTGATCACAATTTCATACCAAAATGAATTGATCACATAAAAGACCAGGCTTTTGAACTAAAGTGCCCATTTGTTCTCTGAGAATATATCTAAAATATCAATGCAGCACTGTCTTTAAAAGAATACATTCACTATCCTTCCTAATATCCCTAAATGAAGCCAATCGTCATTAAGCCTAAGAAGAAAAGGTAAGTTAACGTAACAATTAAAAAGGTATTTTATGTTTTCAACTGTACCAGCCTGCACTGAGTATAAATTGGTACTGTAGCCAAATGCAAGCATGATAGTTTGTGCTGGAAAATGTCACACGTACTGCTACAGTTTGAAGGAGCCCAATTCATAATGCATTTTATAAATAGTTAATGACTTCTATACATAAGCTAACCAGGCAAATCAAGAAATTGTCAACATTTTTAGTCTTAGTTGTCAGTTACCACTGTCTACTGCTACTTTATATGTATGTTTCCAGAAAAGACAGAAGCTTTACAGGGTCTGTAATCCAGTGCTTTTTCTGGGCAGCTCGGTATGAATTTAAGAATTCCTCTATACAGATCTTGCCCAGCAAAGGACTGTCAGTGACAAGGTGTTTCCGCCCCCGCTCTCCATTCCACATATGTGTTCAAGACACAGTGCACACAGAAACCTTGCTTAACTCTCTAAGGCAAAGGCATACATGTGTTCTTCTTACAGTCAAAGGGAATGGGAAGGTTTTCTACAGCAAAAAGGCAAGGGTATATCAAATTTATCTTAACTAGAGCGCAGCATTTTCAAAAACCATTTTGTTCAAAGTAAACTGATACCCCTCAATGGACAGGGACCCTACAGAAATTCTCCTACACTGCAAATCAAACGCCTACAAGATGAACAGAGCCATCTACAGGGTACAAGAAATTCTTCACTGTCTTTTCAAAGCACTTAATGTTTCACATCAATCATGTACTTCAGAAAATCACTACATTTACACCATTTGTGAACCAATATATGGTTACCAATGCACCTTGGCTCTCTGTCTGTCCCACAACCATATCTGGTGGCAATGTGAGAAAGAGACTTCTCAGTGGTTGCTCCCAGGCTGTCGAATTCCCTCCCAAGGAAGGCTGTGTTGGCCTTCACTCTTCTCTTTTTCCAGCAGCGAATAAAGACTTTTTTCTTTATCTTCCCTTTGACTGTTCTGGAATGCCTTCTGGAATGTCTGAGAGGTTTGGGAACTGGAGTCACTGTATTTCAGTGGTTCTGATCCTATCTCTTGAGTAGGTTCCACATGGTGGTGTTTGGGTATGGCCACTTCTCAAAAAAGAAGCTGTTATATGGCATATCACAAGATGCCATTCTGTCCCCTGTTTAAAACTGTTGGGAGAAATTATCTGGAGGCATGGAGCAGGGCGCTATCAGTACACCAATGACACTCGAATACACTAATCCATGCCTTCAAAAATAGCATTAGCTGAGGAAAGTGCATCTCTGTATGAATGCCTGGAAGAGATCATAGGCTGTATGAGGAACAAACTGAAACTGAATTCAGGCAAGATGGAAGAACTCACTGTTAAGGGTCTTAACATAGGATTGGTGGTATGCCAATCAGTTCTGGAGGGGCTATGCTCCCACTGAAAGATTATGTTTGCAGCTGGTGGATGCTTTTGGATCTGTCTCTCCTAATAACAGCCTAGATAGATACAACAGCCACGACTGCTTACTATCAGCTCTTGCTGATATGCAAGCTGCATCCTCCTACAGTTGGGACTTAAATGTGGTAGTGCATGCCCTGGTAACCTCAAGGCTGAACTTCTGCAATGTGCTGTTCACTGCACTAACTTGGTACCAAAACATCAAATTAGTGTAAAACATGGCAGCTAGATTGGTTACCGGTACAACTAGGAGTGATCATATTGCACATATATTAAAATTACTCCACTAGCTGCCAGTTAGTTTCTTTGTGTTGGTTGTTACTTTTAAAACCCTATGTGGTTTGGGTCTAGGTTACCTACAGGATTGCCTTCTCTCATATAATCTGTCATATACACTCAGGTCTTCTAGGGTACATTTACTTCAGTTAGCCAGGACTAGGCTGGCAACTGTTACCCAAAGGACTTTTTCATCAGCTGCCCTCAAATTGTGGAGTGATCTGCCAGATGAGACCCAACAGCTGGATATGTTGTTTGCATTTAAAACATCATTAAAGACCAACCTCTTGACCAATTACGTGGCAACTCTAAATGTCTCTAGGGCCAGATGAACTACATCCAAGGTATAAAAAGAACTGGCAGAAGTAATTTCAGAACCACTGGTAAAAATCTTTGAGAATTCTTGGAGAACAGGAGAAGTTCCAGCAAACTGGAGAAAGGCAAATGTTGCCCCTGACTTCAAAAAGGGAGAAAAGGGGATCCAAATAATTACTGCCCGGTCAGCTTGACATCAATACCCAGAAAGATTCTAGAGCAGATCATTAAACAGATAGTTTGTAATTGCTTAGAAAGCATTTTTGTGATCACAAAAGTCAACATGGGTTTCTCAAAAACAAGTCATGTCAGACTAACCTTATCTCTTTTTATGATAGAGGTATGAGCTTGACAGATGAAGGGCGTAGCATATCTCAATTTCAGTAAGGCCTTTGAAAAAGTTCTGTATGATAGTCTTTCAAAGAAGCTAATAAAATGTGGGCTAGACAGGACTACAGTTAGATGGATTTGTAATTGCTTGACTGATTGAACCCAAAGGGTCCTAACCAATGGCTTCTCTTCATCCCAGAGAGATGTGACTAGTGGGGCGCCACAGAATTCTGTCCTGGGCCCAGTGCTATTCAACATCCTTTTCAATGGCTTGGATGAAGGAATAGAGGGCATGCTGATCAAATTTGCAGACGATACCAAATTGGGAGGGGTTGCTAATACCCCAGAAGACAGGATCAAAATTCAAAATAACCTTAACAGATTGAAGAGTTGAGGCAAAGATAACAAAATGAATTTCAACAGAGAGAAATGTTGAGTCCTACATCTGGGCAGAAAAAATGAAATGCACAAATACAGGATGGGAGACACCTGGCTGGACAACAGTACACGTGAAAGAGATCTAGGAGTCTCAGTAGACCACCACAGACTTAACATGAGTCAGCAGTGTGATGTGGCAGCCAAGAAAGCCAACATGATTCTTGTTTGCATCAATAGGAGTATGGTGTTTAGATCAAGGGAAGTAATAGTACTACTGTATGCTGCTTTGTTCAGACCTCATCTAGAATATCGTATCCAGTTCTGGGCACCTCATTTCAAGAAGGATATTGACAAGCTGGAACATGTCCAGAGGAGGGCAACCAAAATGGTGAAGGGTCTGGAAGCCATGCCCTATGAGGAGCAGCTTAGGGAGCTGGATATGTTTAGTGTGCAGAAGAGAAGAGTATTTTAATTTTTTGGTCTTCACCTTGATCCATAGGGGGAGGTGGATAATAAATAAATAAATAAATGTTATTGTTTTTGTTATTGTTGTTGGACTTTAATACAATAATGATTGCTACAATAAGCTTACTAAAGTCATAAACTTTCACATAACAAATGCTGGCTACAGGACCTACTCTGTCTTGTCACGGAATTCAGAAGGTGCATTCAAAACACAGAGGTTGCAACGTACAATTCATAGCCTTAAAAGAATTGTACAAAAATGGGAAACAGAGCTGATCAATTATGAGAGCATTTCAATAGCTACTTTGAAAGTACCACTGTACCTAGAATTTACACCAAGGAACAATTTGATTCCAGGCAGACATCACTTAGTAAAGGAACAGGATTTTTGCATACTGATTCTCTTAAAGCCCTGTTCAAACAGATACATTGCTCAGCTCTGTCTGGCAATTTGGCTTTAAACAATCTGTCTGCTTGACCCAAGTCTTAACATTTCCCAACTGAACTGAATATATTCACAGGCAAACACAGTTAAATTAGAAATGAAATGAATTAATTCAGCTTAAACTAATTAAGAACTGTGATCTGCAGCACCACCCCAGTGTGTAATTTTACATGTGTAGCAGAGTACATGTAGCCACAACTATAAGAATTCTGCTAAACTACTAATCTGAGCATAACAATGAAGTTAGCCTATTACTAAATCATATGAGAAGTTAATTTCCATGGCCTCCACATGGCAAAGCAATTGCTTAAATTGCTTCACCTGGGAATTTAATACAATGTTATCATCAGACCAGCCACATGGTAAATAGATTTATAATATTTTCCATGTGCTAGGCTAAGTTGCATATGAATTAAGCAACAATTGGGTATTATAATACAATCAGCTCTTTTCTACACCTGGTAGACAGGGTATTTTGCTAAATTGCTACCCATACAGCTACATCAGCAACATAAAGATGGAAAGAGCAATGGGAAGAGAAACAATCTCCATGGTGCATGACCAATTTCACACAGTGACAAAATGAGATATAGATAGGAAAAGATGCCCAAAATTATCAGCTCCCAACATCTGTACAACAGAATTCTGACTGCTCATTTCTATTCAATTTTGGCCTAATTTTGCATATCTCATACTTTACTCACTTACAGTCTGCTGTGTTCATAACAGCAGGGGTAAAACAGTAATCAGCTCACTTTAATTCAGTATTTTCAGCAGTCATTCAATTAATTCAGGGTGAGCAGTCACTGTAATGTCAAATTACGGCCATTTCCACACAAGACTGTCATAGCGCTATGATTCCACTTTTAACATCCTATGGCATCCTGGGGTTTGCAGTTTAGGGAGGGGCCAGCCGGCCCCTCCCTAAACTGCAAACCCCAGGATGCCATAGGATGTTGAAAGTGGAATCATAGCGCTATGACAGTCTCGTGCAGAAATGGTCTATATGTGTGCATGCGTGTATGTGTGTTTGTGTAGGATTAATTATCACAACAGACTTATTGCAACCACAGTTGTCTTCAGCTGATTTGATACATTCCAAAGGTAAAGCATCAGATCTCATCTGATCTTGGAACCTAAGTGTGACAGGGCCTTACTTTTTTCTTTCTCAAACTGGTATGGCAGTTCCCCAATCTGATAAAGTACCCTATCTTTTCTACACAGCTCTGCCTTTCCCCTTTCTAACACCACCTTTGTGTAAAAGGGTGATGCCTTTCAATGGTTATTTAGAACCCCTTAATAACTCAACGGTAGCGTGTTTCCTTAAATTCTGTATACTGCTCAACTGAGCCAGTATTTATGAAAATAAACTATAATATTTATTAAAATAACATACAGAGCAAAGTATTGGAGTCCATATGTAGGTTGAATCTGGTACTCAGAGTACTTTAGTCAGTTTCCTTATATCTTTGAACTCTTATATAAGCACAAATATAGCCCTTTGGCTACACTCTCACTAAAGCCTCAACTCCCAATCTAAGTCACATTTTCTGACCAGATTCTATGGCCCTTTCTGCATCTTACTTTTTCACGGAGGTGGGGGGTGGCGTTCGCGCAAGCAGACTCTTGCGCGAGGCACTCACTTTGCTGCTCCTTCGTCCCGCAGCTGGCTTGCCGGTCACGCGAGAGCCGCGCGAACGCCCCGCCCCTTCCTGCCGCAGCGCAACCTAGGAATTGCAGGCTAGTGCTGAGGCAGGAAGCACGACCGGCCCACTCGTCCGACGCACCGCAGGGCAGGGAAGTACGCGAGGGCCCCGGGAGCCTTGCGCAACCACGCAGCATTTTGGGCTTGAAGTTGAAAATAAAAAAATGTGTGCGCGGTAAATGGGAGTGCGTCGTACGGACCGCCACTCCCGTTTATGCGATGCTCAAGGGGCCCTCTCGCACAAGAAACTGTGTGCAAAAAGGGCCTATAATTGTATAATTACTCTTCTGTCTCTCTCTAGGCTTTTCCCGAGAATTAAATCCTTCCTACACAGACAACCTTCCTGGCTGACTGAGGGACTTCATTCCAGATGTCCTTCTCACTGAAGGACTGAAAACGAAAGTGTTTGCTTTTACATATCTTTTCCTCTCAGCCAACAGCACCAGTCCTTCACACTAATGGGCTGGGTTTCTCTCCTGAAGAGTTTTTCTGGTTGCCTGGCAACCTGTTGCTAAGGCTGCTGTGGCACTCAAGATAGCCAAAGGCCCAGAAGTTGATCGCACTAAGCAGGGTCAGTCCTGGTTAGTATTTGGATGGGAAACCACCAATAAATACTGGGTGCCATAGGCTATATTTCAAAGGAAGGAATTGGCGAACCCATCTCTGAATATTCCTTGCCTAAAAAACCATAAGAAATTCATGGGGTCACCATAAGTTGACAGGCCACTTGAAGATGTGTGCGTGCACACACACACACACACACACACACACACACACACACACAGTAGGCAGGGTATGTAAGTTACAGAAAAGAGAAGACAGAATATTCCAGTGTTTAGTGTCTGCTGTTGATGACTGATATTTGGTATTATCTTCCACCTGAGACCATGTAGGGTTAAGATGTCAAGCCTTTCCTTCTAAAGAAGTTATTTCTTTTTTTCAGTTTCTGTATAAGATGGCATCTGGATTGCACCATAATTGACAAATTGGACAGGACATGATTTTCTGAACTTTGTGCTTTGCAACTAGTTGATCCATTTCTTTTCATTCCTAAAATTTGTACTGATACTTGTTCATTTACTTATACACTACAGCACAGGTGTCCAACCTTTTGGCTTCCCTGGGTCACATTCAAAGAAGAAGAATTGTCTTGGGCCACACATAAAATACACTAACACTAACAATAGCTGATGAGCTAAAAAAAAAAAAAAAAAAGTCTGTGCATAATTTTTGTGATATCTGCCACCACAGATAAGCAAAAAAGTCTTTGCATAATAATCCTAATAATCCTAATTATGCACCACTAGTGGGATTGTGACATTGTTTTTGAAAAACTAAAGCATCAGTATCTGATTCGACGGAAGTAGTTGCAGTCCTCAGTGAGTTCTCAAGGTGCTCATCAGATATTTTGGTTCTAATTTACTCTTCACGTACTTTATCCTTGAAAATAGTTGCTCACAAATGTAGGCGCAGCCAAAAAGTGATGACATGAATAAGGTGTGATTGTGAAGCGAGGGATATTTGTCTCTGTGAAGATAGGTCTTATTAAAGTCCAATAAAGAGACACAATCAAATTTTTCTGTAAGTTGAATGTCAGATTGCAGCTCTATTTGTTTTAAGCAACATTACAACAGAGTCTTCTTTTCCCCTTCCCCTCTTCACTCGCTTGCCGCCCCCCGCATGTGCAATTGTGTGGGGCAGCCACAGCAGACAAGCACAGGGGGGAGATCTTTACAGATTGTGTTGAGCTGCATTCAAAGCCTTCCTGGGCCGCATGCTGCCTGCAGGCCATGGATTGGACACCACTGCACTACAGTCTCCTAGCTGTTTGCATTTACTGATATAAATTACATTACATGACTTTCTGGTGATGTTTCATGTGACAGAGTAGGTCCTTCTGCCTTAGGGATGTTGAAGGTAATTGTTTCCCTGAGATTAACACAGATGATGCAGCACTTGGATTCATGTAGGTGTAATCCAGGATTGCTGATCACTCACTTAGGGACAGCTCACACTAGTAATCACTACAGACCACAAAGCTGGTGAGAAACTGTGGCCCTTTCCGCATGTGGGAGGGGGGAAACGCCCCAAAACAGAGCTTTCTGGCATTGCTTTCCGGCCGGGCAAGTCCATCGCCATGAGGAGTAGCACGAGTTCGCTGCTCCGCAGTCCTCCAGCATCCCAAATGGCGGCTTCCAGTTGGTGGAGGCTCTCCACCAACTAGAGAAGCTCGCCAGCTGAAAGCCGGCCCTGGAAGATCTGCAGGCACGCATTTGTGTGCACCTGCAAATCTGCTTCTGAGCCGGGCGACGGAGCGACACAGGGCTGCACGCTCCGTGCTTTTTAAAAAGAGGTTTTTAAAAAACACGCTGCACAGCTAGTTCCGGTTGCTCCTGCGTGGATTGAGGTGTGGAACTACAAAAAGTAGTCCACCCCAGTCCACTCTATGGTGCAGAAGATCTCCGTTGGAGGTCGTTCTGCACCATTTTAAATTCCCAGTGCAGAAATTGCTTTTGCAAGAAGTGCAGGTTTGGCTAATAATAGGCATCTTTGCCAGACTGCTGGCTGATACCTAGGAAATTTATAAAATCTATCCCAAATAGGATGTATACATCCATTTTTGTGTGTGTGTATGTGGGTCTTACTCATGGAGAAAATGAAAAAACAACACTCCCTGTGAAGGTAGTGTTTTTAAAGTTCATTTGTGAATTATCTTTTGGTAATTATTACAAATGTGCCTGAAGGTAAAGATCATGTTTCTCTAGGACAAGATTTCAAGGTATGGGTTTGTTATGGTTATATATGACAGCATTGTTGTTCACAGTGGTGAGGAGGACACTGAGGGAAAGGGTGTGTGTATTATAAAACATAATTGCAGTTAAAGAAAATTGATATAATATTTAAATTTTTCTAGGTTTTTCTTGCTCTTTACAAGGTCCACAGCAATGTTATCAGTCTTCACCCACTGTATAATTTGTTTATCCCTCTGATTACAATAAGAAAGAGCCATGTGAGCTATCATGCCTATACTATTTATCATCACTGTCACCATTATTTTTATTTATATCCCACCTTTCCCCTCAAACTGTGACTCAAGATGGCTTCCACCCCCACTGAGTTCATAGAATGACTGACATGACTAACTAAAGAAACCAATAGGACTAAAGTAACTTCATATTGTTTCCACTGGCATATAATTGTGGTTAACCCAAACTACTACGAGAAACTATGGTGGCCATACGTTCTACTTATAGATATAGAGAATAGTCAGAAGAACTTAGGCTGGCCAGAGACATTAAAAACAATAAAAAGGGCTTTTTTAAATACGTCCGCAGCAAAAGGAAAAAGAAGGAGACGATAGGGTCACTGCGCAAGGAAGATGGTGAATTAATAACAGGAGGAAGAAAAAAAGCAGAACTCCTCAACACCTTCTTCGCCTCAGTTTTTTCCCAAAAGGATAAAAACACTCAACCTGGCGGTTGGGGAGCAGGTGAGGAAGTGGGGGAAATGCAGCACAGAATAGATAGAGAGGTAGTACAGGAATACCTGGCCACACTGGATGAATTCAAGTCTCCAGGGCCAGATGAATTGCATCCTAGGATTTTAAAAGAACTAGCAGAGGTCATTGAGGAACCTCTTGCTATAATCTTTGAAAACTCTTGGCGGACCGGAGAAGTTCCGGCAGACTGGAGGAGGGCAAATGTTGTCCCCATCTTCAAGAATGGAAAAAAAGAGGGCCCAAATAATTATCGCCCAGTCAGCCTGACATCAGTACCTGGAAAGATCCTGGAGCGGATCATCAAACAGTCAGTTTCTAATTACTTAGAAAACAATGCCGTAATTATGAAAAGTCAACATGGATTTCGCAAAAATAGGTCATGCCAGACTAATCTTATCTCTTTTTATGATAGAGTTACTTGCTTGATAGATGAAGGGAATGCTGTGGACGTAGTATATCTTGATTTCAGTAAGGCCTTTGACAAAGTTCCCCATGACATTCTTGCAAAGAAGCTAGTAAGATGTGGGCTGGACAGGGCTACTGTCAGGTGGATTTGTAACTGGTTGACTGACCGTACCCAAAGGGTGGTCACCAATGGCAGATTCTCATCCTGGAGAGAAGTGACTAGCGGGGTGCCACAGGGTTCTGTCCTGGGCCCGGTGCTGTTCAATATCTTCATTAATGACTTGGATGAAGGAATAGAGGGCACGCTGATCAAATTTGCAGATGACACCAAATTGGGAGGGGTTGCTAATACACCTGATGACAGGATCAAAATTCAAAAGGACCTGGACAGATTGGAGAGCTGGGCCAAGGCTAACAAAATGAATTTCAACAGAGAGAAATGTAAGGTCCTACACTTAGGCAGAAAAAATGGTATGCAGAAATATAGGATGGGGGACACGTGGCTGGCTAACAGTACATGTGAAAGGGATTTAGGAGTCTTCATAGACCACAAGCTGAACATGAGTCAGCAGTGTGATGCGGCAGCCAAGAAGGCCAATGCAATTCTTGGTTGCATCAATAGGAGTATAGTGTCTAGATTGAGGGAGGTATTGGTACCACTTTATTCTGCATTGGTTAGACCTCATCTTGAATACTGTGTCCAGTTCTGGGCACCCCAATTCAAAAAGGATATGGATAAGCTGGAGCAGGTCCAGAGGAGGGCAACCAAAATGGTGAGGGACCTGGAAGCCATGCCCTATGAGGACAGACTTAGAGAGCTGGGTATGTTTAGTCTGCAGAAGAGAAGGTTGAGAGGGGACATGATAGCCATGTTTAAATATTTGAAGGGGTGTCATGTCGAGGAGGGAGTGGGCTTGTTTCTCCTGCTCTTGAGACCAGGACAAGGAGCAATGGATGCAAGCTGCAGGAGGGGAGATTCCGCCTGAACCTCAGGAGGAATTTCCTGACAGTCAGGGCTGTCCGACAGTGGAATGTGCTGCCACAGAGTGTGGTGGAGTCTCCTTCTTTGGAGGTTTTTAAGCGGAGGCTGGATGGCCACTTGTCGGGAGTGCTTTGAGGGTTTTCCTGCATGGCAGGGGGTTGGACTGGATGGCCCATGTGGTCTCTTCCAACTCTACATTTCTATGATTCTATGATTCTATGACTATTTGGAGTGTTGTCTGATCCAAATTTTGCTTTTAAGAAAAACATAAACGAGAAGAGAACAGGATTTGAATAAGACAATCAATATTTGATACCTAGACAGCTGACTAAGTAGGCTTTTACACCATTTAGACACAATAATGAGATTCACTGTATTTCTATAAATGGTATCAATTATTCTAAAGGTGCATGAGGCTAATATAAATTAGCATATGTTGAAGCTGCATTTCCTCTTTTTCAAAGTAAGTAATGAAATGGCCACCCTACTTGAATCTATCAGATTTTTTTTCAATGTAATATTTTTATTAAGCTTCAGATGGTCATGCTGGGTCGGAAGGGAAATGCCAGTGATCTACATACAGCCACACTATATATCTACTTATAATTAAGGCCCATTGAAATCAGTGACACTTACTTCAAGGAAAGTGGTATAGACTTAACCATTAATTAATCATTTTGATCAATGGTACTCAGCACAATGCCAGACCAAGACTGCAAAACAATTCTACACTAGTTTTGCAGTGATAATTGTCAGTACCCATGTAAGTGCAAGTTATCACACTATTTTTTACCACACTGAGAACTGAGAACTTCATGGTTCAAAGCTAGGAACAGTAGTTTTTTACAGAGATTTCCACTTGACTTGAAATAGCAGGAGACCTTTGGATTAGCTGGGCCAAGAATTAATATATGGTGGGCCTCCTATATATGCAGGAGTTCCATTCCAGGAATCCACACATAGAAGAAAAAAAAGCAAATGTTTGCATCTCATAATACCTAATGGTGGCGATGTGTGTGCAGATGCTTTAACGCATCTGTGTTCATGTTGCTGCCATTTAGGTATAGGACACAATGTAGTCACATTCGCTTAAAATCACATATCCAGACACTGTAGGTAAGGACTGTCCACTGTATCCTATATACTGCTGTATATCTTAGCATATAAGGACTATAGTATTACTTTATTAACAGTTAGTCTGAATGGTCTATTCTTTGCACTTCAGGCTCTTGTTCAAGGCCTTTGCTTCCTATTCATAATTGGGCCCGGAATGCCTAACTACAGCTTTTAATCTAGCTTTGAAAGGTAGGGTCATACGCAGATGAAAACTGGTACCTGTGGGCAGGCAACATCAGAACGTGGTCAAGCAGGCAAAAGTTATTAATGTGGTAGAACACACAAGCTACATATAGTTGTATGAATCTTGGGAAAAAATATATTTGGGGTGACCATGCAGCAAAATACAACAAAAAACAAAATCTACAAGCAGTTATGCCTTTACTGTACCAATTCCAAATCATAAAATATACCATAAAAGCTTTAAAAACTTCACTGGCTTCTTCAACAGGCCAAGATGTTAAAGACCATAAAGGAGAAAAATGGTGGTGATGTCAGAGTCACAGGCCTACATTCTATCTGAGATGTGGTCAGTTAAGATGGTATTCAGGGATTTCAATTCAGGTAGAGGCCATTCCCCTTATTGGCCATGTGAATCTGGAACGGACGTCATTTTATTCCCAAGGATTATACAAGAGATCTATTCTGTGTCTAATCCTAAAGGCAAATGTCACAACTTTTGAAAATTAATGGGGTACATACATATGAAAGTACAGTATTACAGTAGAACTTGTCCATTGATCTGTTGGAACAAGATAAGCCCATTCTCTTTCTTCATTGTGCGATGATAACCATAGTTCACAGTCTACAACTATTTTCATAGCTGGCAGTTGAAGAAAAAAATTTCTTTTTCTTTGCAAATTTCCATTTGCAAAGGAAGCAATAGGCCCATTTGACACTGCAACTTTTGCAACTGTAGATGTATGTCAAAAGCATGTTCCCTTCAAAGTGTGATTCATCGTGCCAAACAGATGCATAATTTTGATGTTACCCAGATGAATCCCATCAATATAAACATGTTATAAGAATGAGGGCTGCTATTTAAAACAGTAGTCATCAAGGGCTGGATTTCTCTCTCATATAAGCAAACTCAGACACAAAAACACATGCAAGCACAAATGCTTACCACATGTTTCAAGGAACATTTTCACCTGAAACTAACACTTTAAATTGTGAAATCTCATATCCATGTGTGTTCAAAATATTTCAGTACCTTAAAAACCTGCTACATTTATTTTGCAAAAATGTCATATCACTATTTCCCCCATTTTCTTGTTTAAAAAGAAATTATTTGTGCTTATTTTATTTATTTTTACAACTTAACAGCCACCATTAAGCTTTGAAGTCTACAGCATATTAAAAGGGGAGCAAACTCTCACCTTCTCTGTTTCAAACTAGACAGCAGGTAAGTACTATCGGGATAAAACATGCTGTGCAAAGTCGATAGACAACATGCTAAAGCACTTGCCAGTTGTAGAGATGTGACATTTTCTACCCTCTTGAAATCTGATGAAGAGCTATTTTTATTTCCTTTCAAGGGAAACTAATGACTGACCAGTTTGCTATTATTTATGTAAAATGTTTATTCATACTCTGAGACCACTTTTCTTTTTAGTGTCTCTTTGCCCCTTGATTACTCTTTGTATCAAGCCATTCAACAAGCTTAACAATCGGTTTCAAAAACTTACAGTCAGTTGAAAGATCTCTTCTGAACACATAATGTTCACTGAGTTATTATGAAACTTTTGGATATGCCATGGATATAACTTTGCTTCCAGGACCTGATGTGGCCTGATTTTGACACACACACATCACTGTGCTCTAACACTCTGCCAGCTGAAATTGCCTCTAACCAAACAGGGCACAGATTCTGATTCACTCGCTCTTTAAATCAGATTTGGAAAATAAAGGGAATAATAAAAACGTGTACTTAAGTTATGGAACATTAAGACCATACAGCCAGAAACACAAATATCTTTCTAAACATAACATATGACAGAATAGTATGAGCAGAACATCAGAGAAGAGAGAATATTGTTTGCACCTTTTACTTGTCTGAAAGGTCTGTGTGGTTATCATTTATCAGATTTCAGAAGAAACTCAAATCTGTTCCGTATGTTGTAACTGTCCCAATTTGTCAGTTCTAAAAGACTATTCTTAGGCAAGGAATATTCAAAAGTGGTTTTGCCAGTTCTTCCTTTGGAATACAGCTCACAGCACTTGGTAATTGTTGGTGGTCTCTCATCCAAGTACTAACCAGGGCTGACCCTGCTTAACTCCAAAGATCAAACACGATCTGGTGCCATTAGGGTATTCAGGACCTACTATCCTCACCTTACTGCCACATAATTAAGAGCACTAGATTGGTTATGATAAAAGCTTTGAGAGGAAGCAAAAATTTTCTCTTCTTTAATAGCATATTCTTACCCAAAGGAATAAAAGATGCATTTTCCGCAAATAAAAGGAGAGAATATGCATCTCTCTCTTCACATAAGAACAGGAAAAATGGAAACCTAACAACAAGAAAACCTTGAGGAAAATGTCTAGGCAAATAAAAAAATTCAATACAATCACTGAAGCAAAATTCACTTTTCAGGAAATCGTCTCAAATGTACAGATAGATGAAACCCTGTATGGTTACTTCAAAGACATCTTCACTCTTTTACTGAATAAAAAACTTTAACATGAAAGGGAAAATGGACTGATAAAGTTACTTTTATTGGTAACTACTATAGCATTCAAAGAAAGATAAGGAGTGTAGAGACATATTCCTGAAGAACCTCCCTAGTGAGTCACCAATATTGATCTTCCATGTTACTTTTTTAAAAAACAAAAAATTCAACAGTTCAAGCTGCTTGCTTATGAGCATGTACAGAGTGTTTTTTCTGTAACTGCTTTTCATTTTTTACCCAAACAGACCCTATGTTCCCATCTCTTCTGAGCATAGACATTTGAAAAAATATATAACCATTCACATCATACATTTACCTACAAGTCTGAGTAAAGCCACTCCCATAAAATGGTTACATGAATATCATAACCGAGATTACAAAACTACTAACAGCAGCTGTACAGAAAGCCATACCCAGTGAAAAATACACATCCCACACTTGATTTCCCAGATCTCCCACTGAGATAAAGCAGAAGGACGGACAATAGGCAACAGTCCAGAAAAAAAATGCAACCTTCCTACCCATGTGACACTTCAGTTTTGACTGTAGATTACCAATATATGCACATGAACTAAGAGCTGCTATTGCTTGTCTAACACTTGCTCTAAATTGAGTTCTAAAATCTTTTGGTATTTAAATCCTACAGCTAACGCTAAAAAGGAGAAGAGGTAGCAGTCCTGGAATCAAATTCCAAACTCTGTCTCCAGATCTATATTTCAGAAGGACTCAAGGCAAGGCTTGGAAGGAAAAGAGTAAATGGGAGCTAGAGAAAAGAGATTACTGCCACATGCAGCTCTTACCAATCTCACACCTAATGCATCACGCACACACCAAGTCACCTGTCAATAAATGATGATCCCATGAATTTCATAGGGTTTTCTAGGGAAAGGCATACGCAGAGGTGTTTTTGCCAGTTCCTTCCTCTGATATATAGCCTATATCACCTGGTATTCCCTACCTCCCGTCCAAATACTAACCACAGCTGATTCTGCTTGGCTTCCAAGATCAGATTGGATCTGGTGCCTTAGAGTATAATTAGTTGTATCCAAATACATTTAAATGTAAATATATTTAAATACCATCCCTGAACTAAAGGATTACCTTTCTCAGTTGTAACAATCAGGGCATACAATAACTTCCTAGTTACTTTATAAAAGCGTGGGAATCAATGTAGCCCTATAAATGTGGTTAAAATGCAGCTTCCAGCAGCCTTAGCCAACACAACTAACGGTGAAGAAGCTGGAGTCAAAGTCCCATAGCGTGTGGAGGTCTACTTGATTCCCACTCCTGGTTTATAATCTTAGCTATAAACTGCTTGCAAGAGTATGGCACAAAAGAAAATTCAATGAAAAACCCAATTTCTACTTGCATATACTCATGTATCATGACTATTAAACTAAGAGCCCTTATCATTCTATTTCTTCTACATTGTTTGTCAGCAAACATAGTACCTAACTTGCTTCCAATAATAAGCAGGGTGGTATATATTGTGTTTGCTTTCATCCTTTCTCTTATATTTGTCATAGCTCTGGGAGATGATTCAGTTTGCCAGAAAGATACACTATTAATGAATTACCTTCTGATTTGCTGTATATTCTAGAAGCTATTTGTGGACTGTACACAAGATTATTATATCAGAAGGTGTATCTTACAGTATGACACAGAGAAATAATACATATCACTGTGTCTTGTTATTTATGTATAGAAGATATAGTTATAGATTTACTCTCCAGAATGGTCAAAGGCTTACAAACTAAGTATACATTGCTATAATCACAAGTTGGAAGTAAGGAATTACTTGGTTCAGCGGAATCAATGGATGAGAACATGATGATTTTAAAAAAAGATTTAATATATCACATATGTCTTTGAAAACCATATTTTTTAGATCAGATCATTTCTATTTTCTAATACAGTAGAGATTTTCAGATACTTTTATGAAGATTAGCACACCTCTGCTACTTCAGATAGATTGTGTTGCATGCATGTTTCTTCTCTGCTCGATATGCAGGCCTTAACAATATGGAGTACCTCTAGATATAGCAACAATATACCATGCTTTCCATTCAGTCCTCTTGATCCCAGGGATCCAAACTGTAATATTAGATGCCTATCTATATTGAACTATCCTTAGTAGTGTAGCTTGGAGTGTGTGGAGTAGGGGCAGGGGCGGGCGGAGGGGCAGGGGCGGGGCTACAGCGCATGGGGATCAGGCTACAGCATGCAGGGGCATAGCTATAGTGGACAGGGCAGGGCTATGGCACGCAGGGGAGGGCAGGCAGGGAGCAGTCATACCCTCCCCAAAATTGCCGCCAGGTGTGAACCGTCCCCATCACCCCCTCCCGTCCCTGCACCACTGGCTAACCTATCTTTGTCATCCTTTCAATTTGTATTCAGGAACATCCAAAATGGAAAACTTATGAAGTGCACATTGTTAACCTAAGCCAGGAAAAAAAGAACTTTTATGCCCTATAAATATATTTCACAACAAACAACAGTTTTCAAGAACCCATTTTAATTTTTAAAAGGTATATTTTCTGATCAGAATTAATTATAAACACAAAACTAAAACAAAATGTGTGACTGCTTCATTATTGTAAGATCTACTAGTGCTTAATACAAAAAAAACATGCACAGAACACAGATTCTACTCAAATCATAGTGGAAAAGACAAGCCAGGTCAATACAACCTGCTAATCATTTTTCTAACATCATAGAAAAACTGATTTCTTGACAGTGACCTTTTGCATAAATACAGAATTTGGGACTTTTTGAATAAATTTTTGGTCTTCCCAAAATCATGCATATATAAGTATGCCAGAGCACAATTTCAAACAAAAACGTATTGTCTAATATGAGTTTTGTTGCTTCCATTAAAGGAGAAAAAATTATTTTTCTCCCAAACGAACAGAAGTTGTAAGCGTTACAGTTTTCAAGAAAAGTCAAAATATATTGTCTTTCTCTTCTCCAGCAAAATTATTAATATCTTAACATTATCAATATTTTTTGAGAACTACAATCAGAGGCCCTTCCGGCACGTGGGAAAGGAACCACGAGAAAACATTACTCACCAGACTTCTTCAGCGTCCAGGCGAGTCCGTTGGGACGAGGAGCAGTGCGAGCTCATCGCTCCGCACTGCTCCAGCGTCCAAAATGGGGGCTTCCAGTTGGTGGAGGCTCTCCACCAACTGAAGCTTGCCAGCCTAAAGCCCGCCCCCGGCAGATCTGCAGGCATGCACTTGTGCGCGGCTGCAAATCTGCACCGGAGCGCGGGGACAGAGTGATATGGAGTTGTGCACTCCGTGCTTTTTAAAAACCTCTAAAAAGAGGTTTTTAAAAGGCACACTGCACGGTCAGTTCCGGTCGCTCTGAACTGGACTGAGGTGCGGAACTACAAAAAGTAGTCCGCCTCAGTCCACTGTACGGTGCAGAAGACCTCCATTGGAGGTCACTCTGCACCGTTTTAATAGCCCGGTGCAGAAAGGGACAGACTATCTGGGAGTTTGCTGGCTTACACCTCTTTCCAAAGTTTCATTTCATTTAATAAAGGTGGCAGATAGCATTTTCAGTTCCAGAAATACTGTTTGCAAGAAAGAATTTACTGGGTCTGACTATGATGAATCATGACAAAGGATCAGGCAGAGTGAGCCACCAAACTGAATACTATACAAATGTACCCAGACACACATCCCTCTGGGTTTAACGGGGCTCCCTCTAGGCAAATGTGCATAGGAATGCTGTCTATAATTCTAATTCTGCTCTTCAGGTTCTTCATCCCTGTTTTTCATGTGGACTTCCAGCACCCTTTGTCACCACTCTGTGTTTGTGTGTGTGTATGTATGTGTGTGTGTAAAAGTGAAAGAGAAATCACCAACATAACAGCAAGTCTCATTAAGCTAAATTGTGAATAACAGGGAAAAAAATTCATGTTCTGAATATGAATATCCCAATGCTGATACAAGTGAGAAAGTATCTACTGTGCCGATTTGGTGTTGTCCAACGTAGCTCTGCTTCAGGTTCATGGACAACTGTTGTCTATACATTTAAATCAGTTAAGCTTGATGTCTCCTGTTATATGAACATCATCACTGAAAAGCCTCCTTTGGCACACAATCTACTAAAAAAAACTGGAACTTGTGGTACAGACGTTACATCCTTATAAATCTTGTACAGATTATTTTGGATAGCATCAAGAAATAAACTTTTCCCCAGCTATGAGCTACAGCAAGGACCCAGTTCCTTTCCACTGCTCCTTTTTCCTGGCTCTTATAGCATAGTCACAGCAACAAGTCACCTTGTCACTCTCTTAGAAACTGGTATTGTCCAAAGACAGCATATCCTTTCTAACAGTCAACTGCAAGGTACCTTGAGTTAGGACATCTCCCCTCACCCACTTCCTGACAACCTAGGCTTTCCTTTTTACAAATCATACACATGCCCTGTCTCTTCTTCTTCCAAAGTGTCACAATTTAAGGCATTCTCATGTGGCAAGTATGCATCTTTATGTATATATCCAATGAATAACCACTGGAGAGACTTCTTCAAGTCATAGAATCAGAAGGTTCAGTTGGCATCAGCGGGTTCCTGAATGCCAACTTAGAATCATAGAATTGGAAGAGACCCCAGGGGCCATTGAATCCAACCTCCTGCTATGCAGGAATACATATCAAAGCATTTCCAACAGATGGTCATCCAGCCTCTGCTTAAAAACCTCCAAAGAAGGAGACTCTACCATACTCCAAGGCAGCATATTCCACTGCCAGACAGCTCTGACTGTCAGGAAGTTCTTCCTGAGGTTCAAGTGGAATCTCCTTTCCTGCCGCTTGAATCCATTGCTCCTTGTCCTAGTCTCTGGAGCGGCAGAGAACAAGCCCGCTCAACATGACATCCCTTCAAATATTCAAACATGGCTATCTTCTTTTTAACTTCTTCTTCTTCTTTTTTTTTTTTTTTGGCCAGGCCAATACTTGCCTCTCTCAGGCCTTTAAGTTTCTTTGCAGGTGGGGGAGGCTCCCACTGGATATTGATCTTTTCCTTAAAAACTTATCCATGTTGATTTATCTTGCCTGAAAGATGTTTTATACAGTTATAGTATATTTCTTGTTTTCTTGTATAATAATTTTTATGTAGACAGAACAGAAAACATCAGACTTGGGGCAGCACAGAAATATTTCTAAACCTATAGTGATACAGTGAGGATGCCACTGGTAAATTTAAGGACAAAGAACTTTATTGTTACCCTGGAGACACATAATTTGGATAGCGACTAACTAACCTTCACCTGGAAAGAAATACATATAGAAATATTATAACACTGTTTCCCCTTTAGTTTGACAACCAAAATACAGATTGAATAAAACTTCAAATGAACAAGAAAAAGTAATTCTGAAGTACCTCTTTAAACAGACAACTGTGTTGAAAATTAAAGTAGGCAAAATGAACAAAAATCAGTAAGCGCACTATCAGTGTTTTAACTGTGTCCTTCCTGGAGAAATTAATTGAAAGCAGAATGACATTTTGAAACATGCAGCATAAACTGTAGGACTTTAATGTGTATATTAAAGTGTATGGGACACTCCTTCTCCTCTATCAGATACAGAGTACTCTTCACTGATGTTGGAACTTCTCTCCTATTTGTAAAAGATCGGAAAACAGCTCCAGTGCACATTGTGTCTTATACCGAGGGTGATAATCATTTGCCCTCCAGATGTGCTTTGACTGCAAAATCCCAGCAATCCCAGTTAGCATAGTCAATAGTGAAGCGGAGGTGAGAGCTGCAATCCAAAAACATCTCAGGATTACATAATCCCCACCCTTCTTCTAAGTACATAACAGGTCCAACAATCCTTTGCAAGAAAACTAATAAAGAAGCTGAACCTTTTTTTAAGGGAAAGTGACAAAACCAGGTTGTATCAAATATACTATCCTGGACTTTTGTAAGGTTAAAGCTTTTCTTACCTTCAAATTTATACTGCCAGTATACCAGCTAAAAGGCACAGCATACGCAATTACATCACTGTGTGATGTGTTGCCCTTCAGAACATTTGGATATGGCCAAAAAGTGCACCAAGATGTCTCCAGTCATAATGACAATCATATATTAGAAACTTTCAGAAGGCTATAACACTGTGATTCCTAATATTTACAAGGGTGCAGTAGCAATCTCAAAAATTTATTAAACAATTAATACATTTTATTAAAATTTATTAAATGATTTATATCCCACTTTCAACTCCAATATATGAGGAGTACTTTGAATTCTTGAAATACAGTATGTAAATTTTAAGAAGAATCATAAAAAAATTCTGGATTGCCTTAGCATTGCAAATAAGGGATAACAAATATCACTCCTTTGTTCTTCCAACTTTCAAAGCTCTGCAGTGTCATAAAGGGAAGGATAACTACAAGAGTTTCTTTAGGCAAGGGTTGTAGCTCAGTGGTTGAGTACATGCTTTGCATGTAATAAGGCCCCACATCCAATTCTAGCACTGCTAGTTTAATAATCCAGCAGGGTGGGAAACATGTCTACCCATGACTTCGGGAAGAGATTGCCAACTGGATCAGATAATGACAGCATGATGAACCAATGGTCTGATTCCACATAGCACAATTCTCTGGATCTTTACAAGATTACATTTGCAATTTCAATACCAGATGATACTGTCTGAAAAAATATTTGTACCAAAAATCATAGCCAGAGAGACAGAAATTAATGCTCATGCAATAAGCAAAGTCTAGTAACTATATGTAGGGGTTGAGTTGCAAGATGTCCACCTCTTTGTCAGGACATGGAAATCTTCCATAACAGATCTGAAGTATCCCAAGTACTGCCTCCAAAAAGGGGGCCATTTTATGTTGCTTTATTTATTATGTGGGTTTGAGACTGGAGAAAGCCTTTGTTTCCCTGAGGATTGTGTCCTTCCATTGTCCCTTCCAGCAGCAAACCTGAGTGCACTGATGTTGCATCAAAAAAGCCACAAAGTCTTTGCATTAAGAAGTAGTCAGAGGGAGCCTGCCCACCTGACTGTTTTATAAACATGGCTCAAATATTTGGTTAGGGGATCAATCAAAAAAAGCCAATCATGTCTCAGCAAAAAATTATATTTGATTTTTCCCTTCCAGCTTAAAATGGTACTCTATTATATGCCAAGAGCCACCGCAGTGTAGAGTTTGAATTCCTACTTGGCCATGGAAATCTACTGGATGACCTTGGGCAAGTCACACTCTCTCGGCCTCAGAGGAAGCCAAAGACAAACCACTTCTGAATAAATCTTGCCAGAAAACCTCTTGTTAGGTTCATCTTAGAGTCACTATATGTCAGAAACAACTTGAAGGCACATAGCAATTGTATAAGCAGGCTGACGCCCATTTGTTTGGGCTGGGGATTTGTAGGATATGGAAAGGGACATTTAACATTTCAGACTGGTTTGGGCTTCTCAGAAAGAGATGACCAGTTATCATGCTCTTTTTCAGCCACAATTTTGGCTAGCTTACACACATCCCTTCCTATTAAATCTTCTTCTGCTAATAATCTAGAAAGCGATTTTTCATGAAATAATGCAATTCCCACCTGGTTCCTGCTGTAATTTTGCTGGTACTTATTTTTAAAAAGCTTGATCAGCGTGAGGAACAATTTCAAAATTTTTATGCTCCAATATTTAAGCATTAACTCAATTGTGTGGCTGCATTCTCACCACACTTATCACAAGCCTCTCTCAACAGGGATCACAGATGGAACTATGTAACAACTACAGTTCTTATAAAAGTGTTTCCGTTTACATACTAGGAATTAATGTCAGTGATAAAAGAGGGCAGCTTGGGGGGAAAATAATCAAGGTGAGTTGATTAAGTGGGCCAAGTCCTAGTTTTAAATCCAAAGATGCTGTAACTATTTATGACTAGCATGCAAGTTTGATTTTCAGTCGCTGTGAGTCAGCAACTCAATGGGGTAAAGTTTTATCCAATACTAATGAAATCCCTAGCAATATTAACTCAGAAAGGATTTCAGCTGTACCTGAACTGGCAACTGAAAGCCTACAGATAAAGATACCATTATTTTAATTTTCCACAATCAGTGAGTGAGGAATTCATTAGGATCCTTTGTTGTAAAACAACAGTTACTGCAGAAATTACAAAGCCTGTCTAGATTTTAATTTTCTGAAGTGGGATATGTACTCTGAACTTCAAAAAAGTTTATATCTTCCAAGGAGTGAGTAACTTTGGCATTCTAGCTGTTTTCAATTGCAACTCCCATTATTCTTCACTATTGACTATGGTAGCTAGTTCTGATGGTAGTGTAGGACAAAATCATCTGAGGAGTCACATCTGTCCATCTCTCATCTAACAAAGCCACAGATTTGAAATGAATGGATTCTAGAACCTGTGCTGGGTCCTTGGAAAAGCTACTGCTTGTAGTCATCCATAAATATGTACTGGAGTTGAATCTTAACACACCTTAAACCCTCTTTATTAATGTGCAAAACAGGGTACAGAAAGTGAAGCCTATGGACTACATACAGCCTCCACCTTCCCCCCCCCAGTTCTAAGCTCCTACGCCTCCATATCACTGAATAGTAGTTTCCCTGTAAACCAGGGGTGGGCAAAGTGTGGACAAAGACACATGTACTCCCTGAGCTGTTTTTGTGGCTCTCAGTGGAACAGGCTGCTGTGAAAGTGTCTGCTCTAGACAGAAAGTAGTGGATTACTGACAGAGCTTGGAGGTGTGGCTAGCCTGAGCTGTAGGGCTGCCCTAGCAACAGGTTGCCATGTAACCAAAGTGGCTCTATATGACAGAAACCCAGCCCATTGGTGAGAGGGAGAGGCTGATGTTTGTCCAAGTCACTGTGCCTATATCTATCTATCTATCTATCTATCTATCTATCTATCTATCTATCTATCTATCTATCGATATCGATACAGATACAGATACAGATACAGATATAGATAAGGCACAGAGTCTTTAATTTTAGAGATTCCTGAGTTGGGTCAGAATGTGTGACCTAGACTTGGGAATTAAGCCTTTAAGAGAAGCCAAAGCCTGTGGATATATGAAAGTTTTGTGCCCGTATATTGATTGGAGCTATAAGAAACTGATTAAATACGTTTTGAACTTTTGTATTGCTTGGAATTACTTATGACCCCCAATACCTTTTCCCTGTTTTTTTTTTTATTTTAATAAAGATTACATTATATTTTTCATAAATTCTGACTCAGTAGAGTAGTTTTCACTAGTAACATGCTACCACAGATCAGTAAATCATTCTGAATAATAACTGAAAGGCTTTACCCTTTATATGCCAAAGTGATGGTTTTAAAGGGAAAAGTACGGTTGTATGTGGGAGTGGAGGGGAGGAAAATGCTATAGCAGGCTGAGAGAGAAGCTGCCACCCCAGTCTGTGAAAAGGAAAAGCAGGCCAGGTCCCTCTGCAATTATTCATTTACATCCATTTTAGATATGGAAGGAGTTGTGATTTAAGAACAACCTTTATATTATTTACAGGTAATAACAGCTCGGCTTTGTAGTTTTGGTCTTCTGATGTATGTTATTCCATATTTTCCATTCAGTACTCAGAGTAAGCATGGAGTACTTTATAGGAATTTGAATAATTTAATCAGTAACTTTCCAGATATTCAGATATCCAGTTATCATATCTTTCCAAGAATTTTAATCACAGATGGGGAATAGATTATATTAACATTAACTAATGCCTTGAGGTTTGAATTGCAAGAGGACATAAATACTCTATCTTTTGTGACAAAATTAATCATAAAGACTGGTCACATAGTATATGCCATTATTTTTAAATACGCCCTTGCTTGTTTCACTGGATCAGTCAGGTAGTCATTTTACTTACTTAAACTGAAAATGAGGAAAGGACAGTTGATTACATTTTAAATTCTACATCTCTGAATCCATTAGTGTACATTAGTTTTGTTTGGAGAGTCAGAGAGTCAAAGAGTGATCGTCAACTTTATTTGACACTGGAGTTCCTAAGCATGCACTCTATGGTGACTCCAGAAACAAATATGGAATGCCACTTACAAGGTTATAGAAGATCATGCAAGAGATTCTTCTAAATTGCTGTTACCGGAGGGAGACAGAATTCAAAACATTAAATCTCTAGTCTTAGAGAGTGTCTGTCAGGATATTGCCTTTCTGAGACAAATACTGGCCTCAAACCTGCAGTGACTATTCACAACTGCTTTGACCAGAATTGGAAACATTAAAAGAAAAGTTAGTTAAGTTTCCACAAGAAGACAGAAATGGTCAAATTCACAAAGTGTTTCTGGCTCTGATATCCTTCTGAATAGAACATAAGAATCTGTTCAGAAAAGGCTTTCCAAATCAAAAACTGACCGACCCTAAAATAAAGTTTTCTTGAGTGGAATCTTTTTTTTGTGAGTTGCAATATATAGCAGAAAAAAGTCTTACACCTGTATGTTAAGCTAGGTTTAGTCCTAATTAAAAAAAAAAAAGGAAAAAAGATATCTCACTTAAAGGTATAGTGCCTTTGATATCAGTTTACAAAAAGTAAGATAACCTAATGTCCTGCATTTTGTTAAGTATTTCATTTATTTTTAACTATTCAGTTCTGAAGTATTTTCAGAGAAACTTATAAAATCATAAAATTAAAACAATAAAAATACAAATACACTAAATAATTCTTAACACAACATAGTAATACAATGTACACACACACACATTAGGAGACCCCTAACGGATTATATGATCTAGTTTGGTGGTATGTAGAAATGTTACAGAACAGTCAAGAATGTCTGTATTTGGCCCTGTATCTGATCTGATTCTTTTTTTATGACGAGTGATATCAAGCTCAGTTTTGATCAGGACCAACTTAACAATAAACTTAGAAGATCCTGGCCTTACTTTCATAGCCTAGTGAGTAAAAAGGAACCTTACCAAGGTCACATTGTTTTCATAACATGAAACTTAGCCTTAGTTTGATTATGACAGCATTACTGAAGACAAATGATGTAAAAATATGAGTTAGGTGCTTTACTTTTTAGCACAAAAAGCCATGAGTGGACCATCAAAACTGACATCAATTTTTGAGGGTTCTAAAGGGAAAATTGTTTGGAGAACAAGACTAATTAAATCTCAACACAGGTTTTCCCCCTTTATCCTCTTTCTCCTCCTCCTTTACTTTGATACACATTCTATCAAAACTGACAACATATTGATATTTTATTAGTTAACTTAGTTGAAAGCAATCAAAAAACTGTAAACTGCATATTTTTTAGATGAAAACCACTGATCAGCAATGAGAACAGAATCATTAGACAGTACTCTATGGCATGGAAAACACAATTTGTGATTGTTAACTTAATTTAATTTGTGATTATTAACAACTGAAATCAAAAAAATTTGAGCTGAACCTTTTAAAGAATTCAAGATTTGTTTATTTTTTGTAAATCCCAGAAATTTTTTTCCTCAAATCTTAAATGGAACTAAGATTTCCAACCAGATCAACATATGAATATATGGATTAATGTTCCTTAAAAAGAACCTTTGCTGACACCTAGCAGATAGGTAATTAATTGCAATTTTTGTTACATCCCTGAAGCTATACTGCCAGCTGTGAAAGCAATATAGGCAGACATAGAAATAGGCCCTACAAAGGAATACAATGGGCACAGTTTTGCACACTGTTATGCGTTGTGTAGCGAAAACTATGAAAACACTACTGTGATCCAATCATATTCCTTAAGCTAATAGGAATTCTGTATGTTATATTCAATACAAGGCCTTTCCATGTAACTTTTATGCGCATTTTGACCATGAAAAAGACAATCTTTGCCTGCTTGTTTTAACTGAAATCATATGAATCAACATCCTATCAAGTCACAAGTCCAAAAAGGCCATCACAAGCATTCATCAACATCCAGATATCTATGGAATATCTGTTAACAAAACAGATTCCCCATACAGGCTGCTGCTCCTCCTCCTTCTCCAAATCTGCTCCAGAGGATTGGAGGTTTCAGGGGACCAGGAAGAAGGAAAAGCTTCACTGCACAAGCAGAGAACTCAGTGTCATTTATCTATAAATATGTATCACAAAAAAACACCTTCCTTTCGTAAACATGGTGCTGACATGCTGCCTGTATATGGGCTATGAAGTATCATATCTAAAAAAGGCAAAGGCACCTATTCAATCAATGTATACATAAATCCACCAATAAATGAATAAATAAATAAATGAATGTTCTAACAACTTTATATAAGATACAATATTTAGTTTTCATTGTCTGAATTTAAAAATGCACTAAAGACTAATCTCTTCCGGCAGGCCTACTCAGGTGCTTTTTAAATTATAATTTTTAAAATATGAATTGACTGTCTTTAATATGTATTGGTTTTATATGTTCTTTACACAGGTATCATATGTGTTTTTAAACTGGTGTTATGTGTTTTTAACTAATGTTGTGTCTAACCTCTTGATGTATTTAAGGCAGGGTTTTCTTGGCAAGGTTTGTTCAGAGTGGGTTTGCCATTGCTTTTTTCTGGGCATGAGGTAGTAGGACTTGCTCAGCTCACCTAGCAGTTTCCATGGTTGAGCTGAGCTTTGAATCTTGGTCTCCTAGACTCCTAGTCCAGCACCCAAACCACTACTCTACACTGGCTTATTTCTAGCCTTCCTGCTGTGGGCTAAATCCATGATTCCACTGGAAGCTGTCACATAGATTTCTTCCTGCTCAGCTGTATGTGAAAACTAGCTATGAAGGGTTTCTCAGCTTCTAGAGCCAGTTGTGGGGGAACACATGGGGCTCCAGTGCTCAATGGGGCTGTCCACACCTGATTCTGTTGGAATTTTCATCCACCCATCCATCCATGCATCCATTTGTCATTTTATTTATACCTTGCCTTTTTGCCAGACTGTGTCTTGTGGCAGTTCATAAAAGACAGAAAATTACAATAAAACCACATATCATTCAAAACATACAAAAGTTGAGACTAAAACAATATTAAACTAATAAGAGAATTAAAACCATTTAAAATATTACTTTAAAACAAAGATTAAAAACCATATAGCATCATAAAAAGTCCTTCTCTAATAGGAAGACATGGTTCCGCTATTCTGCTGGTGGAAGTCCTGTACTGGATACTGCCCTATGTATCTAAACTCTTACACAGTAATTCCTGTCTCCTTTTTGGTAGCATAAAAATTTATTTATTTTAAATCTTTATAGCATGCTCTTCCTCTTTAGGGTTCAAGGTAACAAAAACAGTGTAATGAATTAAAACATCATGAAGATTAAAATAAAACCCACTAAATATTAGAACTCAAAAACAGAAACAGATGATAAAACTATAATAAACTTATTGAAAATATATATCCATTAAGTGAACTATTTTCTAACTGTGGTATATATAGTTTTTAAAATGTCCTTGGCAATGTTACAGTTCAGACGTAAATTCTGTTTGAGCAGGACCGCATGACAAACTCTACCCCACTTTCCTTTTTTCCTCCATATGCTTAGCTTCAGCTTCTTAGCTTGACCCTGTCTAAAATCCTGATATGGATATTAGGGGATGCTGTGGATTAAGAAATGAGGAAACAATAAGGCAGAACAGAGCAGAGGAAATGGTCTGCTTGAGACGGAATATAACATTTGAATAAACCCATAGATCATCCTTTACGCCCAAACATCTCTAAGTATTCAGCACCAAACCTGATGAAGACATCAAGGTGGTCCACTACATTAACATAAAATTGCTTTTCTCAATTTTTTAAAAACAAAATAGGTTATTGAAAGCATGAGCTATTACCCTAATAATACAGCTGCTTTTGTATATTTTAAATGTTTTCATTGCCATCATGCTTCTAGGACAGGATGAAACACACATATAAATAAAGCAACATAGCAGACTCATGGAGTGTTACCAGGTCATATACCTCCACTTCAGAATATGGTATAATTGACAAATATCATTTAATTGGCAAGAAATATATATTATACACTGATGTGGCTGCAAAGCTATGCTGGCAAAAAGAACTGGCTGAAAACCTGCGATGTGAAAATAGTTCAGATGCGACCTTAGGGGATGGCCTGGTCATAGTCAGGGAAGCTCCAGCAATAATGGGCTTGCAAACATCCCTCAATGACTCGACCTTTGGAAACAACAGCACCCTAAACTGCTTTCAACCCGCTTCCTCTTCCCACCAAATTTTTCCGTTGTTTCCTTACCTGTCTAGCCATTAAAGAACTATCACGATTCCCATCAGTACTTTGTCACCTAATGCTAAAGCCATTAGCTTTGTTCCAGCCCCCATTGTCTACTCTGCCAGGCAGCCATTAGCACCTTCCCCCTGAGGGTGGAAACAGGGTATTTAAACCCTGGCTCTGAGCCAGATAACTTGAAGTACTCTGGACACAGGGCATCACTCTGCTGCTCCAATTCTTGTTTTCTTACTACCCTTGGACTTTTAGTCTGAACCACATCACCTCTTCTCTTCTCTGCAGAATAGATAAATATCACCCACTTCACCCTAACTTCTCACTATCCAATTCTTCTTCCCTTTTCCTCCAGTTAATCATGCATGATTGTGACACTGTTTAGATCTTGTGTGTGCATGATTGTTAGTACCCCAAAATAAAACAAAACATTCTTTGGATCTCCAGCTGGTGTCCCTGCATTAGCACTGGTATACACAGGTATAAAAGATCCTGCTAGGTTACTCCCCTCTTGTAAGCCTCTCCTTTGAGCTAATATGTTTCAAGGAGGGACTGGCATCACAGATTGGACCTCTGAATCACCCACCTTTTGAGGTAATAGGAAATCCAAGTTTCATCCAGTAGTTAACATGTGCAGTTGCCCTATATTTAGGTAGCCATGTGAGTCACACTACGTAAGTCTCAGGGAAGCACTATTACACACATATTGGTACTGCTGCCAGGGATGTAGATATGGAGAAGGTCACAAAATGAAGGCATTGCTAACCAATAAATATTCTGCTGCTCTATTTAATTTTCCTTCACTTCCCAAATTTCCAACTTGACTATAATTTTAAAATAACAGTACTGCATTTAGAAATACAGCTTAGGCATCCAAAGAAAATGGGCAGGTAAAGTTACTAAGGAAATGTGAACATAGACAATATAAGAATTCTAGATATGAAAGATTACCAGTGTCTTACTCTGCAAAACTAGAAATTTTGGTAGTAGAAGAGCATTCCTCTGGGACAGAATACTAGGATTAGGCCTAGTTCACCATATCATTCATTGATACTGACAGCAGAATAAAGGTACAAGGAAAGAATTAAGTAAAATATTAAAATGTATACTTTAAATCACACTGCCTGAGTTTTATGATCACATTTTATTATATTATTTATAATATATTATTTTACTATATTATTTATTATTTTAGACCGTCAAATCACAGGAGTTCTCAGGGCATTTTATAGTACTTTAAAAAGATACCAAATGCAAACCACAAAATTATGAGACACAATAATAAAACCAGGACATCTACATTTTATATTTTTTATTTTGTTTAGCGCTGACCCTTCTATGTTACTAATGTGATGCAATAACTTGGACCAGGAAGCCTGAGGTCAAATTTGCACTCAACTGTGAAAATCACTGGTTGAACTTGGGGCAGCTGACTTTCAGCCTAAGATATCTCATAGGGCTTTTGAAGATAAATTGGGGAAAAACCCAGGTATCCCATGATAAAGATAGGGACACAAATGCAAAAATCAATTAATGATCTTTCCACTTTCAACTTTGCAATGTTTTGAACTGATTCCTAACTACAAACAGTTATAAATTGTACTTCCCTTATCAAGTTTGTAAGAACACCAAATTAAAACAAAAATCATTTTAAAACTCAGAAGTAGATTAATACAATTCTTTGTCTAAGCAATTTAGTATTTGACATCACAACACCTTAAGCATAAGAGTTCAATTACCATTGCTGAACTAATTTAGAACTAGAATTTTATTGTAGAATCACATAGAAGGGGAATTTCAGTTGGGCATATTGCGTAAATATCTGGAAAAACAGCAATGTAAAATGCTTTTCCAGTCATGATCTTTGTTTCTACACTCTCAAGTGTAAAAGCATCTATTAAAATCTCCTAAATCCTACTTCAGAAAAGAAATGCACATTTAATACACACATTGATTATATTCCAGCATGTTTTATGAGTCATGTATTTCTCTTCCTAGACTTCCTCTCTTGAATATATCAATCTTGTAACTTCTATGCAAGAACATCCATAAACTGTCCAACTGTCCAACTGCACACTTAAATACCTCTGATCTTAGCCATATTCTTGGATGGCTAAAAACAGAGAAAGCAAGATAACTGGCAAAAGTCTCCTTTTAGCAATCATCCCCTGTGTAAAAATGCAGCCATTTAAGCTCTCGCCTTCTATACAACTGTCTGCTATACATGTGATGAAATACATTGTTCTGCACCAGCAATTGCTATTGATAAAACAATTGTGCCTTCTCCTAATCTTTAGATCAGGATGTTTAATTTCATTGGTCTACAGAGAAAGTTGTTATCTTTCACAGGACTGTTAACTAAAGACAATGAAGTTTTTCTTCCTCCTCTCTTCTGTGATGTGTACAGCACACTTTGTACCATCAGCCTCCCCTGAGTTCAGTACTATGTTCCAGATTATCAGCCAGTGGTGTGTGTATACCTGTGTATGCATGGTTTTGATCACATTAAGAACCAAAAATAATAATAATCACCAGATACATCTACTGATTCACCAGAAAAGGTTATGTGTCAAAAGACACTGGCAGAAAGCATCACACAAAAATAAAATTAGGGGAAATAAATGTGAGTGCAGGGGACAACAATAGAAATAATACTTTGTATTTCTATTTTAAATGCCTCTCTCTATGCTATATGCATAGTAGCTAAAGGCAAGCTGGAAACCAGCCAGGTCTTGGCTGCCAGCAAAAATTTTGTCACCTCCTTTGAACATCTGAAGTATGTTTACCCAATAGATTTCATTAAATTACACTTCCATTAGGAAGCATACAATGTTGATACTCATCTCAAAGATAAAAGGGATTGCTAAGAGGCATGTCATCCTGCTCCCCAGCTGATTGCTATTTCTGGGCCAATCAAGGAAAGGAGCCAGAACAATACTTAGTTAAAAAAAATGCAGCGTCTCCCCAAGGACTCCATGCTAAGAGACTGCAGCTCCATTATCAAAATGAGCATATCATTAATGACAATACAAATACAGTGCGTTATTTTAATACAACTCGTACACAACAAAACAAGCTGTATTTGGGTCATTAGCTGAATTTGTAAAGCAGTGTTTCCAGCGGTTAGCAACTCTTTATGAAGGCAGGACGTTTTTCAGGTTGGCAAGGGCAAGGCAAAGATTTCACAGCATCCCCAAGTACAAAGCATCATCTCAAAATACCACATCCACAAGCACACCAAAGAGTTTGGAGGGCTTTATAGTAGCTAATAAGCAATCTAAACAGAAGCCACTGATTTACATAAAGCAAGAAATCATTTAACCATTGTGATCTCTGCAATTAAATATTTTGGAAGGAGATTTAATGTAGACCATAAAAAGCCCATTTCGACTGCCATGGATACCACTTTTCAAAATTTTTTTTTAAAGAAACAACCCATTATTTGCTATGCTGCAAAATCACACAAAACATTGTGATGCAAGAAAAATGGCACACATTTATTTGGGGAAAATGAAACATGCATAAATAGAATAAGGGATCGGGAAACATCTTTTTCATTGGAGATGAGATTTAAAACTCAAATACTAAAAGAGTAAAACTTCATGACTTTCAGTAGGCATTCCTACCTGTACATATTCATATTTCTCACTGTGCCTTGAGCAACAGATTTGGCAAGCTATTCACCTGGAAGGAACCAGTACTTACCTACCTAGCAAATAAGAGACAACAGAGACTTCAGGAGCATTAAAGGAAAGAGGAGGAAAAGGTAATCCGCCTCTCAGAAGACAAGGTCCAGTTATCACCCCCAGACATTCATGGAAATAAGAGATTAAAATAAAATAAGTTCCAAATCAAAATTCAACTTCATGACAAAAAAAAGTTGCCAACCCTATTGACATCAACTGTTCTGTGCACATGAACTTCCATAGATGTTCCATTCCATAAATGAATTATGCAACTTCCATTTCAGCTGATCTTTTTCAACAGGCAGACAAGCTTGTGGTTGAGCTATATTTGACATACCATATGAACTCTAATTATCTGCCTTTTTGCAATTAATCATCTCACAATTACATTTCCTGCACCTATAAGCATCCAGCTGGGAACAGAGTTTTAATCTAGGAAATAAAAAAAGAGGACTCAGGTTTCTAACAAATTGCTTCTAATTAACCAGAACCTTTCCTCGTCATTCCAACCTAAAGATGCCTACAGCAAGTTAAACAATTTATTGTTTGCATTCTTAATTATATTTTTACAATTTCATTTAAATTTCCCTGATGAATAAGTAGCTTGTTGGAAATGAAAACCTCTTATCATTTAACTAAACAAACATTCTGCAGAGAAATAAATATGCAAGGGAAAAGAAACCTAAGCAAACAAATTAAAAAAAAAGATTAATGAAGTACCGATAGGCAAAAGAATCAGAATGCAAATCCTGTTTTTTGTGGAGGAAAGGTACAAAGAGTCTGAGTAGCACAACTCTTGTGAAAACTAGGTGATATTGCAAATAAGATTAACAGCATAAGATTTTAAGAAATTTGGAAGATCCATGCTGGATGAGATGAAAGCCTTGTTTAGCCCATCATACTCTTCCACCTCCAGAAGGACTTGAGTGCAAGAGTTCCCTCTTAGTCATGCTTCCCAGAAACTCACAGAACAGAGGCAAAGTCTCTGGTACTTAAAGGAAAAACAATAAGGAAAATGGAAGCTAGTTTGACTGTTTTAGACTTACAATTGTTCTGGAGAATTCTATTCCATCATAGACTCCCTCATGCCTACTGAGTCTCTCTGCCTAATAGCATAAGCCCGCATTTTACCTTCTTCTTACCATCTGCATTTCCTTTGCTCAAGTTCCATCAGCTCTGAATTGTCTGTTATAATTACTAGTCTACCATATTATGCTCACACCATAAAGAATCATAAAGTTGAGGCAGGAAGCCAACGGAAACAAAAGGTGTGTGAGACAGATGATGGATTTAAGTGCAGAACTTGCAGAAGGTATGGCCTAGAACATAATGCAACTGAATAAAACTGGTAAAATGACAGAATAACCTATCTGAATGGTAAATAGGTTTTACAGAGATATGTTTGCCATGGTTTGCCAGGCCAATAGGAAAAGACTCAACTTGAAGAGGAGAGTTCCTCTTTTTTTCCAGAAGAGTTTACTACTTTAATTTGAACTTGAATGGCAAAGACAACATGAACTGAAATAAAAATGACTATTTCTGTATTCCACAAATATCATTAATAGTCCAAAACAGAAAACTGCTTGAGCGCCAGGGGAAATAAACAGAGAGTCACTTCTATGACCTATACAAAAGAAGCAGACTCTAGAGCAGCAGTTCTCAACCTGTGGGTCGTGACCCCTTTGGGGGTCGAACGACCCTTTCACAGGGGTCACCTAAGACCATCAGAAAATACGTATTTCTGATGGTCTTAGGCTCCATTCTCTCCTCGGTGGTGGTGCACAAGCGCAAGCCATGCACTTGCATCCTCCTGCCCCCTTTGGCTGGAGCGCATGCAGCCGCATGCGCTCCCACCAAAGGGGGCAGGGGACGCAAGGGCGTGGCTCGCGCTTGCACACCACCACTCCTGGGCCTTTTCCACACATTACCTTATTACGGAGGTGGGGGGTGCCCTCTCTTCGCTGCTCCTTCGTCCCGCAGCTGGCTTCCTGGTCATGCGACCACCACCCCTTCCTTCCGCAGTGCAGCCTGGGAGCTCTAGGCTGCGCTGAGGGAGGAAGGGGCGGGGCGGTTGTGCGACCAGGAAGCCAGCTGTGGGACGAAGGAGCAGCGGAGAGCGCCTCACGCAAGAACTTGCTTGCACGAATGGCACTCCCCCACACCTCTGCGATAAAGTAGCGTGCGGAAAAGGCCCAGGAGTGGTGGTGCGCAAGTGCAAGCCACATGCTCGCGTCCTCTTGCCCCTTGTTCAGAAGGGACTGAAATCGCTGCCCTTCTCCACTACTGGGAGAACCTCCCGTCTGACAGGCCAGCTTGGGGGGGGCGGCGGCAGCAGCAGCATGGGGGGCAGACCCCCTCCTCATCACAGCCCCTGCCCCACTCGCCACAGAGGGGGGCGCTGTGGAAGGGCCGAGGGGCCACAAGGTGGCGCTCTTCTAGGGGAGCGAGCTGCGCACGGCGCAAAAGACAAAGGCGCTGGGATTCCTCCCCCCTCCCAGCCAGGGTCGACACTCTGGAAACTTTTCCCACACTGCCCCCCCAGTGGAAATGAGAGCGAAGCAGAAGCAGAGCCCGGGGGGGGGTTCTCGGAGTTTTTTCCCAGGGGAGACGCGCGGCTCCTCTTCCCTCCCTGCCCACCGCCCCATTCCTGGCCAGCGAAGCAGCCTTTGCCGGGGGGGGGGCCTTATAAATAATAAATAAATACTTTTATGGTTGGGGGTCACCACAACATGAGGAACTGTATTAAAGGGTCGCAGCATTAGGAAGGTTGAGAGAAAAAGCCATGAGTACAAAAATGTCCAGTGCATAACACTGTTATTACAAAGAACTAATCAGATAACAAGGAATAGCACCAATTATCTGCATGGTGGTAGATGAGGAAACGTAGGGGAGTGGGTACAGCCCCTTCCCCATCTATCCTCAACATCACCAATGCTCTCTCACATAGTCTAGGGAACCAGACATGGTCACAGCCACACAACCAGCAGTCTGCTGCTATGCACATGCATAACTGAAACAATATGGCTTTATGTCTCTGAGTGTGGATGATAGTTCATGGGAGACTAGAAACTATGTTGTTGAAAAAGAAATTTAACTCTCCTCACAATGTATAAATAAAAATAAATAACCCTTTCCAATAGGCACTAGTCAATCCTGTGAATAAAGCCCCATAAGATATTAACCTGATGTGGGCTAGCAAGGAAGATACTGAGAGCTGCTTGTCTATATTGGGCATGGAAAAGGACAGCTTTTTTCTCTAGTGCCCCACTTTGCTCTTTCACTGGGCATTTAGCAAAAACTTGCCAGCATGTGATCCATGGTCACCTATGGATTCTAGGCAAGGGCTTCAATATACATTTGGACTAATCTCTGAACAGACTATTTTACTGGTCATGTGAATGTACTGTTCAGCACCTGAATAATCTTGGAGAGTTTAGGGAAGCCCTTCCCCACAGAGCTTCAATTGGTTGGAACGCATCAAGTCTCAGCAGTATATTGTTGACTCTATATTTTCATTTTAGGAGATCTTGCTGCAGAATAGACACACAATTAATCATAAAATCAGACTATGTTAATACCTGAAATAATCCATGATGGAGACCAGCAATTCTCAGTGGGGTCACAGGGGGCCCTGGAACATTTCAAGCAGGTCACAGATCAGCAGCATACCTTGGAGTGCATGAAGGAGGGGCAGGGCCAGGCAGAGAGGCAGGGATGAGGCTATCTTGTGTGAGGGCAGGGCTATGTCATGGCGGCATGGCTATATTGCACAGGGCGGGGCTACATCATGCGGGGGGTGGGACTACATTGCATTGAATGTGGCTACACTGTGTGGGGGCAGGGCTACATTGTGCAGGGTGGGGCTACGTTGTGCGGGGCATGGCTACATCACATGGGGCAGCGCTACAGCTCATGGGGGAGGGCAGGCAAGGAGCAGCGGCACCCCCAAAAAATTGCTGCTGAGGACGCACCACCCTCATGGCCCCCCCGTCCTTATGCCAGTGTCACAGACTGAGAGACCTGTGAGAAGGGCAGCCCCAAGGATTTATGGGGGCCATGGTAACTGAACAAATGAAATACCCAAGCATCAACCTTAACTGGAGTCAAGAGTTTACCTCCTATTTTCAATCTTTCCAACACACCATTTGACAATTTCTTGACAAAATCCAAGAACAGAATTTATATTGTGACAAGAGGTGACCTCCAACTGTCAATTGTCTAAGTTGGAGCCCAATATCATGACACTTGCAGAGAAGCACCAAGCACAAGGACTGCATTAGGCTTGATAGATTTTTAGTTTCAAACAGTTTTTTAAAAAAGTTTTATCCAGTATGTCAGAATGTTCAAGGTTTCTTAGTGTTCAATAATAAATTATTTTCTGTCTATCTGTTCATGTTGTATCCCCGTCTGATTGGGGTGGGGGGTGGAACCTAGGAAGCGCTTCTAAGGGGGCTGTGGCTAATAAAAAATAAAAATAAAAAAAATGTGGCAACAAGGAACATCAAAATAGCTGCAAAATATGCAAGTAAATAAGAGTGACTTGTTCTCATATAGGTGTAAAATTTATAAATATCTTATTATATTGGTAGGTTCATTAGTAGCATGTCTAGATCAGTATTAATATAGTAAAGTGATTATCATTTGGTCAAGAAAACATGTTGAGCATTACCAGTTATTTTCACTGTAATACACTGCATACATTTTGCTTAAAAAGAAGCTTGTTTTATGTAGCCCATGAGTACATATTCCCAGGAACTAAACATCTATTGAGTCAAGGACAAAAAGATTTCTCAGATAAGAACTAAAAAGAATTAGCAGGAGGGGGAACTACACAAAAACTATAGTCATTTAAGTAGAAACACCAGAGAGGTGCTCTTAAGTGCAAATCTTTCTTGTTTCAGCATTGTTTGCCATGCTCAAGGAAAAAAAGAGCAGTGATAAGAGGTTTAAAAAAAACTTTGAAAAGTTTAAAAAGCATGTAACTTAAAACTAACATCTCTTCCAACACAGAAAGGTTAAATTGTGGGGTTGACATTTGCATTTGTTACGATGTCAACACTTCCTGCCTATCAGCTAACATACAAACAATATCTAAAGATGTCATCTACATATTTATACCAAAGGAGTTTATGAACAAGGCCTGTCAGTATATTTTAACACCTCTCCAAAACGTCAGCTTTCATCAGGTGTAAACACAACATGTATAATTTATTAGTTTAGTTTAATATAAGAAGTTGACAATCAGATGTCACCACAACTATTGATAAGGTAAATAAGGACTATAGGAAAATGTCAAAAAGTTATTAAAATGTTTTGCTGCTTCTTAAGTGAAATTGGATTCATTGGCTCTTGCTTAGCCTTGGATATGTTGCATATTTTCCTTTCTGGTCCCTTACAGACCAAAACCACAGCCAGCAAACCAAAGAACAACAGCCAAACAACACTGTCCTTTTAAAAAGATTGAAAGGCATGTATTATTCCTAAACACATGCATATATTTGCACTGAAGTATTTGTTTTCATTTTTAAACATACTGTAAATTCCTCAGTTCACACATTTGCCATCAAATCTCATGTTGCCATCCCTTACTTAATCTCTGTTGTTGGTTTGTATGAAAATGAAAGTCTGCAGACAACACTGATTTGCTATCATACTGTCACACAAAACCAATTCTATATGCAATTACCCAGAGTTAAGACACAATTAGATTATTAGTACTTGCTATAAAGTTTTCATAGAACTGCAGTCTTGAAACTTGCTTTTACTAGCTGTCACTACTGCGATGATTCTTTCCAACCACATCTAGATAATCAGAAGCTTCTGCATACTTAATTTATTGTGATGATCTGTTTACAAAATATGCAGGAAATGCACTTCACAAAGAGCTAAGCATCATGTTTAATATGTGGGTAGAACCTAGGGTTGCCAAGTGAAATACAGGACAGGGCTCCTGTACCCTTAAGTCATGTAAGAAAGACAATTTCAGTAGGTCATAGAAAAAACATCCTCTGAATTCTCTATTCTACATGACCATTAAAGGTTCAGAAGCCCTGTATTATATTTCTTCTAGCAACACTAGTGGAACCTGTTACGCATACCAAAACTGGCATAAAAGCATCCATGAAGGCTGCAGTCACTTTAGTACATGGTCTTAATTAAACCACACACAGAGCTGGTCTTAATTAAACCACACTCAGAGCTCTTCTCCAGACCAATATGACAAGATATACCAATGATAATTAACCATCAAGGACATTTTTGCATGATATTCAGTAAACTTTTCCCACTATAGAAAGTTTCCATCAACAGAATGGGCAGGGGAAAACAATTTCCCTCTCCATTATAGCTCTCATCATTCAAAAGCTGCTCCAGGTTGGAGAGACCTCTGGAAAAGACTGTGAGGGCACAGATGGTTGCAAGAAGGAAGAAAAGCCCTGTTATGCAAGCAGAGGTCCAGTTTTGTAATGCTGGTTTTTGCTCTTTCAATTTTCTTTTCCATGGGGCAGAAGTTTTTACATCTGCAGAGGAAATAAAAGTCATGTAAAGGCTAGTCTTTTGTTCTAACTTTGTATGAACCACTAAGCTAGTAAGCTTCAAAAACAGCCTTGGAAGCCACACTGGGCTACTACTGCTATATAGTAAGGATTGACACAACAGTAGCTCATAGCTTATCTATTGGTCAGTCTTATAAACTTAACAACATCAATGATTAAATAATAGCAGTATCATACGCACGTCTTCTTAGAAGTAAATGACATTGCACAGGAATGCTGCCTCATCTTTCAGAGCTGCCACAGAAAAACAACAAGACAGAGCAGTCTATCGTGTTCTATTAAAAGTGAGAAAATGGAGCAGTGTGAACATACCACACAAACTTACATCTCAAATAACGCATGCTAATCTCTCAAATCAGCATATAATGCAACTAAAACAGTAAGTTAATTCAAAAATCTACTGCTGTATCTGGATCATTTGGGAAGACGCCATCATGTTACAAATATGAAAATAAAATCACAACACAGCAAGCAGTTTTGCCATAATGTTTGATATTACAATTTTTGCCAAAGCTAAGAACATGAACCACAGAAAAGTGTGGGAATGGAAACTTTGAGTTAAACCCATTCCAGAAGGCTAGAATATGTTAGCTGTCGACAAATATCAGTGTGCCAAAGCAACAGATGCTCACAGACAGATTTTTGTAGCAAAACTAAATGCATTCACACTCAAGATGAGCACTCAGAAAAGGTAGACCCAATAAAATTAAGTGTAGAGGTTAGCCTTTGAGTATAGGATCCAATTTTTGTTTTCTGGTGTTTTCTGCAGAAATGGACATATTACTTTTAGCCGGATGGAAATTTGGGTTGATATCTATGTCCATGTTTTTCCCCAGCCACATGAAAATACAATTTGTCTAGGGAAAAGGTCTTACCACATCATTAGCGAGCAATGAAAACCCTCATGCTTAGCAGCAAGACAGGTAGTGTTAACTCAGAAGCCTAACCATATGGGATATTTTTACCTTCCCACCTCCATCCCCACAAAGTATAAGTGGCAGGACTTCATTTGCCTTCAGAAAGTTAATATGATACTTGAATACTTTCATGTTAATTCATTATCTCTTGTTGCCTCGATCATGCAACAACAACAACAAGTGTGTTTAGGTTTGCGTGCCACTGTACAACTTTGAGAAAGAATGACAATGAACGTGAATGAACTAGGCATAAAGCAAGTTGGTGATCTCCTACTTTGTAACTGCAAATTCAAATTTCATGAAAAATCAGTGCAACAATACTTTAAACTCACTGTGAAAGAAAAAAAATACTCGCTAAGTATTTCAGCACTGTATAAATAAATTGCATAAATTGTTCTCTTAGCCTCACAGCACAAGGCAAATCTAAATGTCATTGGTGAGCTCCAATACTCAAAAGACTACACAATAAGAGCATAGTATTTCAAATATACATAAATAGGCCTACAAGTTAGTGATGACAGAACTGCTTCTGTCAGGAGAATCCAGATGGGGCAACTGCCCCATTCCACTGCATCCACCAGATACTCCAAAAGCCCAGTCTGGAGGGCTCACAAACCTGCTACATGTAGTCTTCTGGAGGCACCAAAACCTGAAATGGGGAGGGGAGGGGATGGAAAAGTTCCATGGCAACAACAAGAAGCACTACGGACATAGTTGATAGCAGGACGAGTAGATATTTTATGTTACCTGAAGTTACTAGGACAGTGCATTTAATTTAGGCCATAGCTCAATTTGCTGCCTGCAATTCAAAATTCATGAGTTCTGCACACATAAAGACTTTGCCCAAAAAATTCTCTAAGCATCAGTTCTCATCAGAAAATAGGAACAGTGACTACACTGAACAGTTGCGATGACAAACCAGATAAACATCTTAAAGTGTCTCTCTAATTAAACTACTAAATTCAGGAGAATATTCAGTTCCTTCCTTTTTTTTTCAAGTTTACCAAGCCTATGATGAGTTGTTTCTTTCTTAATTTAAAAACAACAACAACCCAGTTTGGATTGATGTTTAGCTGTAACTATATAGTTACTACCTAAAAATTACTGATGGATTTGAAAATGTGAGCGAATTTTTTTAACTGTTTCTTTTCCAGAATGATTTGTCATAAAAGGGACTTTATCAGGCATCTACGTAGAAGTTCATTTCCAGCACACAACTTCACCTTAAAAGAAAAGCTATGTTTTAACCATGGCAATTAGTCTCTTCATGTTCTGAACACTAAATTCTATTTTCCCATTAATTTTTAAACCTATGTGGCTCTAACTTAAAATAAACTGTACATCAAAAGAGTGGAAAATAAACAGCCAGGAACACAATTTGACGAATTGGGTTTATTTAGTTTATTTAGCTAAACAGGGTCCATTGGATCTCTTTAATAGGCTGACAGTTGCAGTGGGCTGGTTAATAAAACATTCAACACAGTGTCTTCAGCCAATATAGAAATGCAAATCCCACCAGAAATATTTTATTCATGAAACAGTAATTTCAGTTACTACCAAAGCTGAAAAAAAAGAAAGAAAGAAAGAAAAGGAGGAAAAAACCCACAAAAGCTACTACTCTAACTTTCTTTGCAAACAAACAGTGCCATCTAGTGCTCATATAAAAGGAAATCAAGATGAAAAGGTCTAGAAATGCTTTATTGTACTGAGATCTTCCATTTTAACTTTACTTCTTGCCTTTCCTTTGAATAAGCAACTTACACTTAAAGTTAGAGAAACTGTGAAAGGTAAAGTCCAGTTAAGAGTATTTTAACAATACCAACAATAAGGAAATCAGAAAGCAACATAGAAACTTGTGAAGGGTTAGAAATGAACATAAAATCCAGCTTTGGATGGAGAGAAAGCCATCTGAGAGTATACTAAATGCACGCTTGTTTCTATCTCACACGTAGAGTTGGAACACCCAATATATTTGTTTAGTTACAGAATACAGGTATTCTGTTTTAAATATTCCCACTTTTATTAAATGCATAAGACCACATATGATGTCATGAGCCATAGCTCCATGACCTTACAGGACTCATGAATGATCATATGCTTTGGTCCAGACTATTTAAAAGACCGTATCTCCCCATCTGAGCACGCCTGAGTTTTAAGACTTTTGGAGGAGGGCTTTCTCTTAATCCGACTCTTTTTAAAGGCATATTTGGTCAGGACATGGGAGAAGGCCTTTTTGTGGCTCCCCTCAGATTGCGGGATTCCATCCTGTGAGAAGCTAGCTTGTTTCCATATCTGTTCTCTTTTTGCCAGCAGGTGATGACTTTTCTCTTAGCCCAGGCCTTTGAATGTTCACTGTCTAATGACAACAATAATTTATAACAACTCAGCACACGCATCCCACTAAAAACTTTTCCATGCACCTGCTTCATCACCAAATGCCTATTCGAATAAAAAAAGTTCTTCCCTGCTGGCAGAAGGAGAACCGGGAGGGAGCCAACATGATCCCAGGCTATGGAACTGTTTTGCCACAGGCTGGGTGCTGCATTGTGTTTGAACATTTGCTGTCATGGCTTAAAATGATTTTATATTGTTCTGAAGTGTTTTAATATGGTATCTTATTTAATTGTGCTTTAACTTTTTTTTTACACTATTGTTAGTTAATATACTTTGTTTTAACGCTTGTGTGAGCCACCTTGGATCCCATTCAGGAGAAAGGTGGGGTATACATAAATAAAACAAAAATAAGCTTGGCTGCCCCTGAAATATGAAACCAGGCTAGTGACTCTCTTAAGCCTTCTTAAACCTTTGGGAGGAAAGGTACATTGGGCATCTCTTCTACTATTAGCATCTGGATACTTTAAGCTTCAGATGTGGACAGATAACAGTGACATAGAAATTACCTCAACATCATTAATCCACTCAGAATCAAAGCATTCATGGGGAAAAGGGAACATGTTCCATGTATGTATAAATCCCACTTCAGAAAACATAATACCAAGAGCTGGGGGGAGGGCTGGGACTTTGTTTGTATAATTAGAACTGCCAAATTTACAACCATGAGATCCTACTTGTACGTGCAGAAGGCAATGGAGAGTTCCTCAGTCACCTGTGGAATAACTTTTGGCAGGGAAAAGACAAGTGAATGCATCTCTGTTGGTTCTCCTAGACTTCTTTGGAGCTTTTCATACAATTGATCATTGCATCTTTCAGGGAGAGGGGCTGCTTGCACTGTATGTTGTAGACAGTCTGTTACCATTCTTCAGCCCTTATTTTTATGGATGATTCCAGTACTCTCATGGAAAGATAAGTTCACAATCTGGGGATGTCCACAGAACCAACTCTATAACTGAGACCTAAGTGGCACAGAGTGCCCTTTCTCAGCTTTGGCTAATATATCAGCTACCAGACAGAAACAGGCTGTTTAGGTTTACTGGATTATTGCAATGTGTTATCTGTGGGGCTACACTGAAGATAAGTCTGGAAATATCATATAGCAGTGAGGCTGCTTACTGGTTGTTTTGAACATATTGTCTATGCTGCATCAGCTGTGGTACTTACCAATTTCTGGACATGATTCAAAGCGTCAATGCTGACACTTTACATTCCTAAATGATATAGGACCAATCTGCCTGAAGGAGCACTTTCTTCCATGTGCTCTTGCCTTACCATCATCCTTAGACAATCCTTCTGTATGCTGCCACCCACAGTAGTGCAACTAGTGGCCGTGAGAGGAGATAAATCACAGAATCATAAAGGTGGAAGAGATCACAAGGGCCACTGAGCCCAAGCCCCTGCCATGCAGAAATGCAGCATCAAAGCATTCCTGACAGAAGATGTCTTCTCGGTGGTGCATCTGTGGAACACCTTTCCAGATAAATTTGCCAGGCATCCTTCTTAATAACTCCTAGATTTTAAACCTCCAAAAACACTGAGCTCTTGGTTTACATTTTCACTTTTACTATTTATTATTTACTATCTACCATTTATAAAATTTTAATGGTTGGAGAACAATTTGGCTAGTCTGGTAATTTTGGCTATGATTTCCTTAACTGTTTTGAATTTTTAGATATGGAAACTTCTCCAAGGGCATTTGGCAGTTTAGTAATAGGTAAGAATATTAAAATTAACCCATCATTTTCCAAAGCAATGGGAAAGAATGCAGTTACTGTGTTTCAACTGACTTTTCAACTGTTTCCTTTCCTTTTACTCACTCATTACCTGTTGTAGTGAGCAGAAACCTATAAAGAGAAAGGTAGCAAAAAGACAAGAGAATAACTACATCTTTTCTTCTTACCTCTGAGGTTTTAGTGATCCTGAATCTTCCGACTATGATACTGAAACCTTTGGTGTAATCATCTCTCTATTAATTGTATTTGAAGGAGTGGCAGCAGGCTAGAGTAATTGGATGGAAACAGTATTACTTAATCAACCAATCATCCTCTTCCCTTTAAACTTGTTATGCTAACCTTTCTTAAAATCCTTCTTGTGCAGTTCATGAGCCATGCATAGAACAAGGCTCTGTAAGCTGTACCCTAAAGGCTCGTGAGGAAACAAATAAAGTGAGCTTAACTTGAAATGGTCCCTAAGGAATCTCAATTAAGACATCCATAGCCCTAGAGGTTAATTATAAATTAAGATTGTTAAATTGTCTTTCACACTTCCTTCTAAGAGATCACTTCATCACTAGTAAGTTTAATAGAGAAATAACTATGTTCTGTCATATGCATACCACAGAAGAAAATTTAATACGCTCCTTTCAGTTGCAGGAAGAAAGAAACTTTCCCTAACTTGAAAACAATATTGAGTTTTAGCCGACTGTTTTAATGGCTCAGCTTCATCCACAAGCTGCAAAATCACCACATTTACCTCAGTTCAGACCTGATAGAAAATTCACCCATTAGACACTTTTTCTGACACCTTAGCCTGGTGAATGGATTATGGGGGTTTTCACCATAGAGTAAACCAAGTATGAGAGAGTGGTTGAGCCATCTCACAATCTATTTCCAACACTTAGTACTTGACAGGTAAACTTTTTCACCATATTAAAACAGCACACAATTACTTTAGCACCCTTATTTTTCCCCATGTGATTTGAATCAGAATTGTATAACCCTTTGTGTGGTCTTTTGTCTCACTCCTTCACTGATTACTCCAGGTAAATTTTACAGGTAAACTGTGTACTTGGTGGATTCTGACCCCCCTCAGCCATCAATAGACAGAGCATAACAGGCACCTGAGAGACCATAACTCAAGAAAGGTAAATGGAAGGGAGAGAATCAGTTAAAATCCTGTGCTATTTTACAAGGCAGTGAAGGGAAGGAGTCACCAGTTACAGCTCTCTAGCTGTTAATCCGTAGCATATTTCCACGTCTTTCTTCAAATATGTGTACCTCTAGTGGGACCAGCACATTTCCTGTGGTCAAGCCACATATTTTTTCCTTTGTGCCTGTAAGTGTTCTGTGATATGCATGAATAGTGTCTGTGACATTTCTAATATCAAGCAATAGAAATCTGCTATGCTTTCACCTTTTCCTTTCAATATACCTTTAAAGGTTAACTGATTCAACATTTTTTTTTACCTTTTAGAGATTTTAACCTTTAGCCACTACAGTACTCAAGAACAGGAGTCTCCAAGCATGTGTTTCTTGTTTTGTTTTTATTTGAGTTCAAGAAGTAGAGACTCTCCTTGGGGTTATGGTATGCTCTTCTGTGGACATTTTACTTTTTCTAAATATTATTATTTGCAAATATTTGTTAGAATGTTCACACTGATACTGTATATAGGGAGTAATGTACCCTCCCTCTCTCTCTGTCTCTCTCACACACATACAGACACACACACATCCTCCTTTTAAAGTTGCAAACTGTTATACACCGGCACACAGCAAGCATGGAGGTGAATAAGATGTCTATTTTTAATTGTGATACTAGTCTCTAACTTCTAATCATAATGTTAGCAAAAACTGTTATTAGATCACTTTCAGTGTAATAATACTGCTTTAAAGCTGTACATGGGAAACCATTCTGCGAATATCAAACTACAGCTCCGTACTTGGCCACAAGACAGACCTAACTACACAACAGTGAATAAGCTACACTGAATAGGAACTGATAATTTGCCTAGTGTCTAAAAGTTGTCTACAGCATTCTAATTCCATATGACATTCTATACATTGACTATTTCCTGTCATTATTAGCTGATCATCTACCACAACATTTGATTGTACCTTCCCTAAGATAATCTACACCTACATAATGTAAGACAGCCAGCCTATGGGGGAAAGCCAAAAATAAATTCTATTCCTTTATCAGCGTTTATACCACAAAGTTCTTAACTTTACAGAATCTAAAAGTTTATATATATTTTTTTAAAAAAATACTTATGATCAAACAGAAGATACTGTCTTGCATGCTCTGAAGTGGTTTGGCAAGACCAACATGCCTATTAATATAGATGTACTAAAAAGGCAACTAAAGCACTTTTAAAATCTGTTGTAATCACCTGCGCATACATACTATCTAAACCCATCATGGAATACTTATATCTCCCCATCATAAATGCTTACATATTCTGTGGGAGAAAGTAATATGGCTGCTTGTCTGATGAAACCAATTCTTAAAAGCTATCAAACACAAATTAATTTTATGTCTTCCATCAATGTGACCTATGTACAGCATGCTTTGTTAGTACCTGTAAAGTGGACAATACTGCAGGGAGCATCTGTCAGTGAGTCAATATTTTTTGGATCACAAAGGTAGGTCCAGAGAACAAGTAGAGAAAACTTGTATTATAACTGAAGTCTTCATAAAATATGGCAACTGTCTATAACAGCATTTATTCATACTTTTAATAAAGGAACAGTGATACATAGATATATAGATAGAGAGAGATTGAGAGACAGCGCAATATAAAATCGAAACTGAACAAATTGTATCTTCATTGCTGTGAAAAGAATTGGAGCTGGATTTATGCTGACATACATGCATACTAGTATGAATGGCAAGATTTAAGACAGACTGAATACCAAGAACCAAGAATGCTAAGGTATTAATTCTTATGGTTTTGGCCTAATTTGTAAGTACTGATTTAGATGCTCAAACAATACTGAAAATCTCTGGAGAACCAACAGAACTCTCTGGCTCAGAACTGGAAAATATAATCATAAGTTAATGATAAGCTTGATATCTTAGTTAATTATTGCAGTATGAATGGGAATAAGCATAAAAGTGCAAACACACACACATAAGAACATAAGAAGAATTTTTCTGGATCAGACTAAGGGCTCATGTAGTCCAGCTCTCTGTCCATACACTGGCCAATATGTACACAACAGCATACTATCTCTAATACTGAAGTAACATATAACTTTCACTATTACTCACCAATAACATTAACCTCCACAAATAAGCCCCTTTTCAACTCATCACTACATCCTGTTGAAGTGAATTCTATAGCTGGTGCTGTGGAATAAAAGTACTTTTTTCTCTCTCTTGAACATCCCATCATCCAGTTTCATTGCATAACAACTGATCCTATTAACATGAAAGAGAAAAAGCTCCTTCTCTATTTTATCCACACCAAGCATAATTTTATATACTACTTTTGTGCCCCTTCTTACCTTTTTTCTAGATAAAAAAAAATCCACATTGGTCAGTATACACTATTCATGAAAATTTGGAAATCGATTGTTTTCTTTATAATCAAAAATTCAAGTGATAGAATAGGATACCATCTTTATTTGTTTCATCAGCATTACCATTTGTTTCATTTGCACACTTTCAATATTTTAATATACCTCCATAATGTGTACAGCTTTTTTTCTACATTAATATTTTTCTTACCTCTATCCTTACTATTAATGCCATAATAGTACCCCATTTCTTCTTAGGTGTTCGTAAGACACTATGTAATATCCCATTCCTGTCTACTTCAGCTTACTCACCCCAAGTACTGCAACATCTACATGCTCCATTTCATGTTTTACAATGTCTAACTTCCTCTGATTCATGCTTCCCACATTCCGTATTGTTATTCAATATGTTGGAAGTTTCATCCTTTCTTTTAATCTCTGAGCACATCAGCTAAATGTCCTTTCAGTTTGAGTCCAGTTGTGTCATTAGCCACAGCACTACTCATATTTGTCTTCTGCTCTTTCCCAGTAGCTTGTTGACTGCCTTCCAACTTGGGAGTCTGATCTTCTGACACTATCCCTTGTTTCATTTTGGTCTGTCTCATCATAGACTTTTCATGCTAAAAGACATTCAAAAGTAGTTTACTAGTGCCTCCTTCCTTAAACAAAGAAGCCCTAATGATGTTAAGAAAAAGAAAATAGGCCAATGTCCCTTTATATATACTGTGTTTTCCCTTCCATATGTTTAGCTGGTGTGTATATCTCAATAAATATGTAGAAAGGGAGACACTGTAAATGTAAAGGGACATTGCCCTATCTTATTTTCCTTGTCATTGGTAGGGTTTCTTCCTTTAATAGGCTTGCTAATATGTAAGCTACTCAGCCATAGGGAGAAGGGAGTACATTTATGTAGAGCCAGGACTATGAAAACTCAGGGCAAATAGGAAAAGAGAAGATGAACAGAATGAAGGATGTAATAAGCTTTAGAAACTGGGAGTTAAGTAAAAGCGAGCAGGGCAGGGCTGAGGAAATTATTTCTGCTTTCAGGTATGCAACAGACTTTCGTGTCAAAGAGAAGTACTGAATTAAAAATCATAGAGACATTAAGTAGCCTCCATTTTTTATATAAAAAGATGAAAAAACATTAAAGAAATGCTAATCTATATATATTCTAGTTCCTTTCTCAGTAAAGTGGCTAAGATAGATTCTCCAAAACTGAACCTCCTATTAACTTAGCCAAATCATTGCTTAACAATTGCATTAAAAAAGGAGCCAAGTGGAACTAGCTTTGAAGCTTGGAATCACAGAAGCTTTTCCCCATCACTTAATTAGAATTCACCAATCATTAGTCATCTCTGTCTTTAACAGAAATGTATCTGAATCCAACTGAACTCCAATTTTCAATTCTGTTTCCTAAAAAAGCAAAGAGCAACTAAGAAATGTACTGGTTGATAATTGTATTCCTTTTCAGGAGCACAGTTGCACTGTAAGAACTATGGGAGTACCAAATGGTTGGAAGTATGCCTATAATATTCTGAATTAGATAATAGATGGCTTTCGTGACACTTGCCTTGAAGAAGAGAAAGCCATGCACAAGGACTACATATTATCTAAAGAATCTGGAGATAGAAATTTGTCTTGCTGGCTCATGTATACTGTGGGCCCTTTGAAACAGTCCTCTGGAAAGAAGAATGTACACCCTAAGTAAACTGTGTGCATGCTGATACAGAAATAATGGACAAGACTTATCAGTTTTCCGTTTGGACAAAGCTAATTTTTGTCCCTTCAAATTATAAAAACTGTTACAATTTTGTTCAATATGGGCTGGTAATATCCCAGCTACAGAGCTTTGATGAAAACTGCAGGGGGAGTTTTGGAGTGAGAATGCATTTCATCATTCCTGGAGCAACCAAATGCTAATTGGAAGGAAAAATGATTATGTCACAGTGAAGTCTATCTGCAACAAACATTAGAAGATTCATTACATAAAGTACCATATATGAATTAACTTACAAAATCTGCTTCAAGTTTTTCCATTTCTTGCTTGTAGCTCCTCATTCTACTGCTGTACATGCCTCGGCTCTGTGGAGGAATTTCTCGAACTTCAAGCTCCATTTGTTCCAACTAGTGTTTAAAAATATGAAGGGGAAGTGGGAGAAAAAAAGACAAGGCAGATTGATTTGATGTGTGGGAAGTCAATTATTCCAGAAGGATTTTTTGGAACACAAATCCAATGAGACAAAGAAATAGATAGGTAATTTAATTACACTTCATAAAATTTCTACAGCATGGATTTATGGATTTATCAGATGACTGAAATCCTACCTTCAGCTGGCAGACCTATGTGTCTATTTGTACATGCCTTCAAGTTGCCTGCCAACTTATGATAGCCCCATGAATTTCATAGGGTTTCTTAAGAAAGCAATATTCAGAGGTGGTTTTGTCAGTCCCGTCCTCTGAAATACTGCCTATAGCACCTGTTATTTGTTAGTAGTCTCCCATCTAAGTTTCTAGAAATGAGATTACCGGTGAGAAATCTACCCATAGGTGAAAAGGCTGCACAATGAGAACAGAATGGCTCAATCACAGCATTAGTCACTATTGTAGCATTCTTTGTGCTATTTAAAATCTCTGGTGCAAGAAACCCACCAATAGTGCAAAAAACTATCTCAGAGTTCCAGTTAATTTCAAGCTGAACAGCATCAAATGTACCATTAAATTCAGCTACATCAATTAACTCTGGAACCTCTCTGAAGTCTTTTTTAATGCTTATTTTGATGTCTGCCACAGAGTATCCTGAGAGATTTAATGTTCTTCCATTGTTTCTGATGTGAGTCAAATTTGCTTCCATCTGTTCCCTTGTGCAGAGACTGATTTGTTTGTTCTACAGAGCATTTTAGCAGGTAAAGGACACATACCAAGTTGGAGGACAAGGAGGTCAGCGATGGTAGAGCTAACTTATTTGGTTCCATATTCAGGTGATATGACTAATATTGTATGTTTGCCCTTAAGACTATGGACATCTAATGAAGTTAAATAATAGATATTTTATCTTACATACTTAACTCCTGAAATATACTGAAATTCACTTAGCTGCAACCATTCAGAAAATCTAGAGGTCTTTCAACTGGAAAACAAGGAATGTTGTTCATAATAACTTGATGCCAATCCTTTTGTCACGAGTTTCAAAACAGAAACTTGGCTACTTTAACAGCATGCACAACATTAACGCCATTTTATGTTTATAATATTTTGGGGGAAAAACCTTCATATTCTGCACAGTATATGAAGAAACAAATTCTTTTTAATATTCACAACATTCAACATGTACTAGAAAGTGATCTTATTCAAAACTAATGTGGTTCAACTAGAACTCAAATTCTCTGTATAAGATCAAAACGCTGCATATAGAACTTTGGCCCCCTTGTGTTTAAAACGAAGTATCTGACAGCAAGAATAACAAACATTTGGGACAAGACTGCATTTGCTTATTATGAGCTTCAGACGTTCAGATGTTGATGTTCCAGGTTATAATTATTTGTAGGATTGTAACAAATAACTGATATGGTACTGACGTCTAAAGGAAAGAATGGCCACAGGGACAGGAACTTTTCCTTTGTAAGACAATGACAGTTCTCATCCTACGAAACACATCCATTCCATAGCTTAAAAACTACCAAAAGAACACCTCCCCTCCATTGCACCTGGCCCTGGGACAGTTATGCACTAATTTACAGAGGAATTTGGGAAACTGTGTTCTTCCGTTCTTGGACCGCAAGTTTCATCATCTCTTACCATCAGCTATTCTTGCTAAAGCTGATGGTAGTTCCAATCGTACAATTTAACGTAAGGCCACACATTCCCTACATAGGATCTGAGGAACTGGCTACTCTTAAGAAAAACAAAACCTAGAATCAGGTCATTTATGAAGCTTTTAATACTAGGTTCTCCACAAACATGAAGTGCACTGTGGAAAGGAAGTCGGTCATTACTACCAATGTTCCTACCACAGAATGTTATCAAGGAGAATTAAGTATACATTTAAAAACAAATATCTTTCTCCGTATTGTGGCCCTTAACTAATGTAAAAGAAATACTTTCAGACTGATCTCATGTCCGTTTACTGGAAATTAGTCCTATGTTCAATGAAGCTTATTTCATGTAAATGTGCAGAGAACTGCCGGCTACACATTTAAATTACTGTTGCTGATAAGAGCATTCAAGTGCTTTCCAACCTATGATGACCCTAAGGAGAACCTATCACAGGTTTTTTGTTTGTTTGTTTTTTTCAGAAATATTTGTTCACAGTGGGTTTGGATGCTCACTTAATCCTGTCCAGGAGGGACCAAGTAGATGTACTGATGTCATCAGAGGCAGTGATGAAAGGATGTGGTGAAGATTAATTCTTTTATTAGAGAGTATTTATAAATACAATTTACATAGAAACAGTAAGTAATACATATCAGATCCAAGGAATGCAAATAAAAATAATAATATATCAATAGTACATACAGAGCAAGTTTCATTCCTAGTTTCATCCAAAACATATTTAACAAGAAAAAGAGCACAGTAAAGGAGACCAACAACATATTTAATTTTAAATCACAAATAGATGATCACTAGTGTATCCAAACAGTTGCATACTGTACATAAAATATAGAGAGTTTTCTTTTTTCTTTTCAGTAATAGAAATTATCGCCAAGCTTGTCATGGGTTCCCTCTCTACAGGAACAATGACTGACTCCTTGAACTGGTGGTGACCCAAAATGTGTTCTATGTAAATACCATCAATTTGTGCATAAGTCTGGCATAGCACTTTCCCACCACACAAATTCTCAGCATGGACTCATTCCCAGCCACCCAGGGCTCCAACAAGCAATGCATCTATGGAGACCTCATACCCCTGTTGTCTCAATATATCAGCCAGAGGGACGTATTTCTGGTGTTTATGTCATCTACCTCCTCATGGCTGGTTTTCTGTTCTCAAAGGTATTGCTATGCCTACAACAACTTTTGCCAACTTTTTTTTGGCCTTCATCCACGATAACTACATCCAGTCTCAACTGTCTAGCTGTCTCAGGAATAGTTTGATTTAAGGAAATGGTACCCATTGAGGCTGGTGTGGCCTTAGCCAGTCGCTTCACCACTGCATCATGCCAATGTTTCCTGGCTGTGGAGGACAATTATGGAGCACATGAGGGATTATCTCACTTGCGTGGCCACAATAATGTCAACATTCTTCATGGTTGCCAGATTTAATGGCAAATGGACAAATCACCAATCAACGGAACAGGTGTAGTCTCCATGTGACATAAAATGATTATTCAAGTGCCCTTGTGACTTGCCCTGATTAGGGTTACTCAAAAAGTGGTGGTGTATTTCTTTCATTAGGAATTATTTCAAGGAACTTTCCAGTAAGTGCCTTGATTTATGGGAGAAAGTTTATACCACTGAAGGGTTTCCTTTGGTGGCAGAGAGCTGTGGGCTTTCTTCAGGGACCTAAACCCAATGGCAGCCAATTAGTTTGTTAAGATGATGGACTGAGTTCTGGGCATGTGTGAAGAGAGAGGAAAAATACCACCATCATGTCCAAATATGTTTTCCAGTGAACCAGAGAGACAGATTGCTAAGTCACTATCAGATGGAATTCTGGCTATACATTTTTGGATGACTTCCTTAAAGGAACCTAGAGCAACAGATTTCACAGTCCTGTCAGGGCAAGTAAGAAGCTAGAGTGCATGGGTGATGATTGCAATGTCCCCTGCATCCCTCTGCTTAGTAGTTGCTGTTCCTCCATATCACTGAGCAATGTTCAAGATGTCATTGGTGGACTGTATGGGAAGACTGAGCCACTTCTTAAGAAGAGCCGTGATTACTTGGTCAACTCTACTGAGTATAGATTTCTCAATCAACAATCTCCAAGGAGCAAAGGTGATCCTTGGGAGGAGGAAGCCCCTAAGAACATCAGTCTTTTGCCATGGAGCTAAGAGTGATACATCTATCTTGGTATCTAAGACCTCAATGTGATCTTAGCCAAAAGGCTGAGAAGTGATGTAGTGAAGGCATCATTTGGGAACACCCAGGACCAAGGAAGGATATAAACAAAGAAACAGTGCTAGAAATCTTTGAAATATTTTTCATAGAAAACTTTCTTCACTTTATATAACCTATGGAACAAACTGAGACATAGGGCATGTACTCAGGAGCATGGAACAAGAAAAATCCCATCAAAGTCAAAGTGTAGCAATCCCCTGACATTACTGACCTCAAGGTGTACATATATTTATCTACTCTTTCTACTGGTGGAATATCATGGAAAACATGATATCTTGAAAAAAGTGTGACGTCAGGCCTTGAGGCTCTGCTACTTCAGAGCAATGATAAGCCTCAAGGAAGTTTGTACAGTCACAAGCTACTGGAGGTACAGCTGGGAAACAAGGATGATGCACTGAGTCACTGATGAACTGGTTACCTTCCAGAACACTTGGTGAGGTCTCTTCAGCACGTTCAAATGCAATACAAACTAGAGACAGAACTAATTACTGATTAACAGCTGACTGAATTCAAAGATAAATTTCCAGGCTGGCGGTGGGTGACAGTGAAACCAAAAGTATGTAGCATAAAATTATGATGGTGCTGTAGACCCAGCAGACAGTCTGGTACACCTCAGGAACACCAGCTTGGTTAAGTGACTAGCTTAACTAGCTGAACCTTATTTCCACACTGGACAAAATATAATGGAAGATAAATGTATTTGCCAGCAAAGAACTATCAGAAGAGACCATGTACATTAGCACTATTCAGCCAAACTACTTTACCCCCGTTACTGTGGCCATGGAGCAAAGGATAAGCTGCAGGCAATGCAGCACATGCATGAACATTGCTGGCAAGGATCACTGCAGCATACAGGTAATATGCCTTGTCTGTAGAGTGGCTATCAAGAAGAATGATCCTGGAACAGAGGACATTTCCCTTATAAGGGATTATCTTGTTACTGGGGTTTGTAAAGTACTTAGTGATACCATCCATGCTAGGACCTCCTGCAGATAAACAAAGCAGCTGTTCTCCTCCAGATTTTGTGCCAATTTCCTAATTTTTGGAGTTCCTAATAAAATTTTGATTGGATAGGGAGTTTTTTTGTTGTTGTTTTTTGTTTGGAAACAAGAGTGGCAGTATCTCTAGGTCACAGAAATGATACTGGCTCCTTTTGCTTTATCCTCAGAAAAGAAGGCTTTCTGAATATTCAAAACCCCATGTGCACCTCATGTGAACAACTGTTTTCTGTCTCTGGGCATTTAAGGATCAGGTGTTGCCTTTCATTCTATATTTACAAACACTCCAGTAGTTGTGAGGCGTTGTTACCCCCTGAAATAGGCTGGAAATCTACTAGGGTCAGAAAACAACCCAGAAGTCAATGCAATTCAGAGAAATTCACTCAATGCAAGTTTTTAAAAAAAATCTATATCAATGAGAGTTAAACTATTCTGAGAGGTATGCCAGTGTTATCACTCTAATATGTGGAAGAGGCACAGACAATGGCATAATTCAAAGCTTTAATAAACCGAACACTTTTGAATTCACAGCACATTCACTAGACTAGACTGCCATTACAATAAGTTGCCTAAGCTTAAAGATGATTTCCTTTCTCTCTCATTCTCTATTATATCATATGAGTAGAAAGATGAAATGAGATTAAGAACGTATTTTTTTCTTCTAAGAAGCAGAAAGGGATAACTTAACTTAAGGAGTATTTAATCTAAAGACAGAATCACATATGCAGAATTTCATACTTTTTGTTGTTCCAGGCTGGAATTTTCCTTAAGAGGGGTGGTATTTTGATCCTGGATTAAGAACTGTTTAAACTCAGGGAAAAATTAGGGCATAGATAAATCCAAAGGCTCGGAACAGAACAGAGGAGGCAATCAAGGCCTCAGCTGAAAGGAAACCCCAGTTCCCTTCTTAGATTCTGAGCTTTTCCACAGAGGAGTTATCATGGATATACAGGCCTGACTTGTAAATTACATGGCACTTGTGCTAGCCAGAATTAATCCGATGCCATTTATGTACCATGTCACCACTGATATGAGCAAAGTGGCTCATTAGGTTCAGCATTCCAACCTGCTACAACTTTACTCTTGCACTAGTATGGTATTTACACTTTCACACTAGTTACATAGTTACAGTTACCTCAAGGATACTTGTCTATGCTATTACTCTCAAACAAACTATCCTGCAAAATCATCACTGCAAACCATCTTTCCTTTGCTTCAAACCTTTCCATATGTCTATCATTTCATTCCTAGGCTTCTTTTTCATACTGCTTTCTTCATATATCTTCTTTCAGCTGCTCTAACTGCAAGCTCTCTAGCAGTCTGATTACAGTGAAAATGCCTGTGAAAATATAGTAAAGAGTGAAAGAATGAGGAATAAATATGCACTTACTGCATATATGTTTGGGTAACATAGCCCTCACCTCAGTTAATGAATTTCAGTGCATAAGAAAATACTGAGACCCTGAGGGGAAATCTGGAGATGGGCACAGCTCATTGGCAGAGTGTATGATTCATAAGCAAAACCCTCCCAGATAACATGACTGACAAGAAAAAAAAATCAACCCACTGAAAATGTGATGTAATAGGAGAGTTTTAAGGTTATCATGAGCTACTAAGAAAACAAATAAGTTAATATAAAAGCAAATCAAGCCTGAACTTTCACTAGAAGCCAAAATGACTAAACTGAGACTTTCATGCTCTCGATGTATCATGAGATTAACATGATTCCCTGGATAAGGCAATAATGCTTGGTAAAATTAAAGGCAATATGAAAAGAGTGAGATTGTAGTACACCGGACTGACTCAGTCAAGGAAGCTACAACCATGAGCCTGTAAGACTTAAGAAAGGCTGTTAATAACAAGGTCTCTCAGAAGTCTTTCAATCATTAGGTTGCTATAAGTCAAAGGTGACTTGATAGAACATAACAACGATAAATATGATGGCTGAGAAAGAAATTCTAGAGATGCTAAAGAGTTGCAGGCAGATATGAATGCTAGTTCTTGGTCAAACATACCAACATGTAACACACTGGGGGAAAGCTTAACATTGAGACCTTGTACACAATCATTTCTCCAAAAATAGAGAACCACAGGCTGAAGTAAACTAGACATTCAACAATCCTTGGAAATTGTTTTTGCTATCTCAGAATAAAGGATCACATGAAAGGTTTGTATGTGAGAAAAGTAATGCCTGGGATTCACTGATGACTTCTGAACAAATTTAGACACTATTCTCGCTTCCCAAAAGGAACTGTTCACAACTTGCTGGTCAAATTGCCCTCCCCTTCATTTCACCACTTCCCTCATATTTTTCTTTTTCCAGGTGATTCTTAACATTCTTAATAGAACATGTTTAATAAAACTGAGCTGGTTTTGGTGAGTATGGGACTCCAATCAATGGTTTTTATGCCAATTTTTCCTTTTGTTTCTTAATAGCCTCTTGTGACTCCAATTCTCTTGGCATTCCCACCTTACTTCACTATCACAGATAGCAATGGCTCAGTTCAAGCTGCCAGAAGTATAAAAGAGCTGTTAAAAATCTCAGAGATTTGTTTGTTTGTTTAAATAATAGCCTATATTCAGTTGGGAGACACATAATAAACGTAAATTTAGTTTCTCTAATACATCTTAAAAAATCATGTGGACAAGCTCTTTCACAGTATAATTCTGTTCTGTTTGCATCCATTCAATAATGGAAATTAAAAAAAAGGAAATTAAACTGAAATACTTACCATAATTCAGACTTATGACAAGGAAACTAATTCAAAATATGCAAGAAATATAGCAATAGAAGATTGCTTTGCCACATCATTGGTTGCAGCCAATCCTAACCTCCTCACCTCTATCATTTGTTTTTGTTATGTGCCTTCAAGTCAACTCCAGTTTATGGCTTTCTTTGCAAGATGTTTTCAGAGGAGATTTGCCATTGCCTTTTCTGAGGTTGAGACAGTGTGCCTTGTCCAGGGTCATCTGGTGGGTTTTTAGGCTGAGCAGGGGTTCAAACATGATCTCCCAGAGTCTTAGACCAACACTACACTACAAACTCTCTATTATACATGTAATTTAAACAATATGATTTACATGCACTCACTTAATCTTTTCAAATAAAATTGCCTTGATCAAAAGGACTGGCATCTTTATTATCTGCCAGCGTCTCCTCCAAGGATCTGTGACCCTATAGACTGCAACTCTCTTGTCACCCCTAAAGATGGTGAGAGATGGTGGAAGTTATGATGTAACAACAACTGAAAATCCACAAGTTGCTCACTCCATCAGAGGTCATGTGCAAAATTACTGTTTTGAGATATATGAAAACAAAAGAGCATCTTGGAGAACAGTTTAGTCATTTTTCTTTTTCTGTAAATATTTTGCAACTGTCAGTGTAGCAGCAGTACAATTTCTTAAGCATTCTTGCAAACTTATTTGAAACTCTCCTCCCTTCTTGCTTCACTAAATCCATTGGAAGAAAGATGCTTAGAGGCAAAAAGTACATTGTATGTCAGTGCTTAGACTCCGAAGGCTGAACACATAGTTGTCACTGCTCTAGGGCAATGCAGGGGACTAGCGTATTGTTTCCTAATGTGCCAGGGACCATTGCCATATGTATGTCCACTGGCAAAAACTTTTTTCTTCTCCAAGGACTGGCAGCCAATGACTTCCAGACCAGCACCAGGCCAGGAAACACCACTTTGAATATCATTGCTCTAGGGTGTTTGATAATGTCAAGATCCACCACCTGCTGTCTACTGTCCTTTATAGGAGACACTGGTATCCAAGTAAGCAATTGTTATTAGGAGATATATATGGAGCCATTATTTATGAAATTATCATCGCTTGACCACTGGCAAATCCCTCCTAAACGCTAACAAAGCACATTTAATTTTAGAATCTTAGAAGTATTTACAGTCAAGCCATGAAGTTAGAGAAACATTTAGACCTAATGGTAGGAGACATTAAAGTTACCCAAACAGTTGGATGATCAAGAGTCCTAACTCTGCAACACATCCCTCAATAGCTGCTTAATGGAGGGGCCAAACAAAAAGAAAGCATCAAAAGACTATTTTAAATTCCAGCTGTGGATACTATTGAAAAATAGTGAACACATTACAACCCATGATTAGGTATGGGCCAAAGCCATACACACTGCTGCCAAGCAATGTAATAATGTTATGGCTTGCTGTACAAATAAAATTTCCATACCAACCATATATCCATTATATGAATTAATAATATGGCCTCGAAAACAGCAGCAACTTAATCAGGAAGCAAAAGTTTAAACGCATCCTGGTACTAGTACTATTGCACAAGCACTATGTGCTTATTCCTTTAAATATTTTGATCTTAGAGTACATGCAGTATATTCATCAGTAGCTTCTCAATGTTAATATACTGTTTCATTTGTATTCTGTTGATTGGAGAGGATAGCCAAAAGAACAGTAGATGAGTTGCATAATTAAGTCCTGCTTTATAGGACCACTAATCTGCTTCTGAGCAAATGGTTCAACCCATTTATATGGGGACAATAGTATATTGCATATCTAGGCATATATTATTTGCTCTGTACTATTTGTTCTGTTACAAGACTCCTCACATATTCAACATGAAAAGAAGACCTATGGGGAGAATGGACATTAATAAACAATATGCATGTATAATTATTGATCCTCATATCTACCATCATAAATTCTTCCAGAAATAGCAATGATCTCAAGGCAACTAAAATGATTGAAAGAACAAGTGCTTAGAGCAATCTGGCCGTAGGCAGATACAGTACAACACTATAAACGTCTATTCGGATATTAGTCCCAAAGTGTAATGCTGCCAAAGTCCACATCTAAATCCAACCCTGCATAACTCTTGTGTCTAAAAAGCACAGGCTTTGGGTGGCAATGTTTCAGATATGATTTTTAGTGCAGCCTGTTCCAGAGACCCTTTTAATGAGTTGTGTTCCTTAGCCAGTTTTGTTAAAATTGATTTTTATATGCAAACCTTGACATTAATCACCAACATGTTAGGTAATTGCTTAAAGTCAGTAATTGCATTAAGCACCTGTCTAGAAGTGTTAGCAGCAAGATCTGAAAACAACAGCATGAACGAAAAACGAAGTGTATTAAATGAAGATCATCATTAGGAAGGAAATGTTAAAACAGGATATTCTTTTTAATCTTAGAGAAAAGTCAGCCAATTTTGTTCATATTATGACACAAGGAGGAAGAAAAATAATGAGCTGTTAGCTTAACTTCTAGTTATTCTAACATTTAAAAACTGAGGACTATTTTGCAGACAGAAGTAGATATGAGTGATTTGTTGCCACAAAGAGACAGTGTCATTTTTTTTTATTACATTAACAGTTCTTTTTTCTTAAAGGGCTCTGGTTGAAGGAGAGACTGTCCTATAACTGTTTAGTTATCAATGCCTTTTAGATTTAATAATTTACCTTTATCACTTATGCGAGGTATGAAATTGTCATCTTTACATGTTGATCAAACAAGCTAAAGAACAGATTAAATGATTTGTCAAAGGTCAGAGTATTTAATGTGGATTGCTTTAATGAATCCACAAGAGGGATATGATGGACAAACATTCCCTTGTGGAGCTCAAGAACTGAAGGATACATCACTCGTTTTCCCTACTTAATAACTCTGACCCATTTTTCTACTTGAAAACATAGGAGACCGTGAGAATTAGAGGTACTATTCCAAACTGTACTGCTATTGGAGTGATTGTTGTTAATTTCTTGCTCTCAGAGATAAGGTTCCCAGTTGCAATCAGACTTTAAACACTTCTCATACCCTTTCAGTTTTACCCTTACACGCCTCTGCAATTCAGTGTGAAACTTGAGATGAACAACTTGAAAGCATTATGCCTAATTTATTCCAGGAAAGCTTTTTAAAAAATAAGCCAATGAAGTCTCAAAAATAGGACAATAAAATAACTTTATAGGTAAGGTTTAAAAGGAAGAGAAAATTCAGGTACAGTCTACTGTAGAGGTCCACGAGAGATCTACTGTTCATTGCCCCCTTGTTTACTCTTTTATCTACACATTGGTCAGAATCTCAACAGACTCATGCAACAGATTGCAACTGGTTTGTTTGTCTTTCTTTCTCGTTTTTGGAGGTTATCACGCAGCAGTGAGGTGTCTGGGACTTTATTGCCCAAATGGAAACTCCATTATCCCTCTGGAAAATACTACATGAACACAAAACAGCAATTCAATTTGCTAGGTTTCAATTACTGCCTTCAAGTTTTTTTTTTTAAAAAAAAAACAGATATAAATCATGCCTTCAGCATGAGAACATAGAAAATTTCTTTGACCACTGCATATGATCTGTTACCTATATTTTAAAATATACATATTAACACTTGAGTAGATTTCTTTACAACAGGCTTTGGGAATCACACAGCCCTTGAGATGTTGTCAGACTTAGTAATGGGATAATCTCAGTAGTTCTAACCAGTATAGGCAATGGTGAGGAAATCTGGCAGCTGCTGTTCAGCAACATCTGGAAGACCCTATAATTCCCACTTTTGGACTACAAAGTATACAAAAATAATTCTACTTACTTAGAGAATTACTCCTGAAGGAGGCTTATAGTAGCAAGCAGCTCCCTAGCTTTCTTTCTTCTACCAGGCAAATAACTTTTTCACCTGGTTTTGATTGTTCCAGTGATACACTTTTATTGACTGTTTCTTTTTATACATTTTCCTTTCCATTCTCTTCTTCTATCAGAGTGTATATGTGTTGCATTATAAGCCACCCTAGAAATATTTTGTATGGAAGGAAATTTTATAAATATAAAAAATTACTACCATTCTGTATTGATTTGTAATCAGATTCCCTCCATTATTAAAAAGCGGATAAACAAAAATCATATATTGATAAGAAGCATCACTGACTATATAAAATAATGGCCTAGATCCTACTTCAGGAGACACATGTGCATCACATGGTTGTATCTCTATAGCTATGGTTCCTGATGCTAGCCTCTCAAAACCCATCTTGTAGCAGAGCACCCTCTCATGGTCATTTCCATGTTGTTGGAGGGCAAGGAGGAGGGGTAGGGATGCATCCATGTATTTTGCTGTAGATAGATGTACAATGAAACGTATCTGGCTGTATGCAGATGCAGCACAATGCTATAAATATCATCTCAGATGTTAAGTGTAATGTTGGGGTCCTCAGGAAGTCTCTGCAAAATGGTATCATTGCAGCATGCCAAGCTACAGGAAAATAGATGGATACATTCCTGCTCATCCTCCTACTTTTCAACAAATGGAAATGGCTGTGTTGGGGGAAGGGTGCATGGTTTACATGGATGAGATTACGGATTTAGGCCACAGTGTGAAAGGAAAGAAGGTACTAAAGATGCCACTAGCCAAGAAATACTCATAAGTACAATGAACACATTGCAGCATCTGCAGAGAAGTTGTTGAGAGAGAATTTATATTGCAGCTTCCCATAGGACAGTGGTTCTCAACCTGTGGGTCCCCAGATGTTCGTGGACTTCAGCTCCCAGAAGCCTTGAGCATTGACCATAGTGGCTGGGGCTTCTGGGAGCTGAAGTCCACGAACATCTGGGGACCCACAGGTTGAGAACCACTGCCATAGGACATCCATAGCATTCACTGCTTAGTACAACAAGGACCATGAAAGAATATGAACTGAGTAAATCTGCATGTGTTAAGTCATCCATACACATTATCTGTATACATAATGTACAATTTCAATGAACAGACACCACTCTGTAGACCAGCCCTATGCTGCACAAGAGCTATCATAATAATAATAAAAAAATCTTTAGACAACTTTTACTATTATTTTTGACCCCAAATATGGTTATTCTCAAGTCCAAGAGTTACACGAAAATCTTCACTGCTTACAGCTATAAGGCTGAGCCAAAAATTTTTTATTATTTATTTACTGAATTTATATTCCACCTTTCTCCCAAGATGGGACTCAAGGTAGCTTGCAATATTTTTTAAAAAAAATAAGCTAAAACATTGGTTTACGAAAAAAAGAATTAAATAACATTATAGTCAACCCTCCACATTTGTGGGTTTCACTTTTGCAGATTTGATTATTCATGGATTATTTGCTGTCACCTCTGCCGCCTTCCTCTGTCATTTTTAATAGGGACAGCAAGCCTCATGAGACTGAGAAATTGTGAACAAGGCTTGTGAGTTCCTATTAAAAATGGTGTGGGGCAGCAGTGGAGGTGGCAGTAAGCACCGGCAGCCATCTAATTCTGCCTTGTGAGGGAACTCTGATGCCTCAAAGGAATTCATGGTATGTTGAATATGGTGATCATACTTTTTTGTGTGTTAAAACTGGTTTTGGAGGACCTAGAGTTATTCACGTTTTTTTTCACTTTCACAAGGCTCTTGTGCCCCTAACCCTAATGAATGTGGAGGGATTACTGTATTTTAAAAATGATTAAAAACAATTCAACATACTTAAAACAAATAAACCCCTTTCATCCACATTTTCTAACTCTTGAGCTATACAGGGTAACATCAGGTTCCTTAGCTTTTGTATGGCCAAGTCTCTCAGAGTGTCTCAGTCCACACAGCAATCAGGCTGGCAAACTTGGATACACATTTCAGTTCTAAAAACTGGAGGGGAGGACCAAAGATATTTCCCTAATCTTTCACAACAGTGAGTAACTTCAGCTACAAGATTATGGTCCTAGCAATCAAATTTTTAGCTTGCCTGTTAAGGACAGGCAAAAAGTATGGACCTCTGGCTATACTGAAATCAGTTGTGCTTTTACATCCATATTAATGAGTTGCCTTGTACAAGTTCATGTCAGGATGCAGATCTGGCTGGAGCAAAACCAGTGTGCCAATACTGTACACTTTACATTATAAGCAGGGAATTCAAGTTCCAAATATATGATATAGTTATATTTTCCAAACAAATGCAATCAGTTATTCTAGCTCAGCCAGCACAATGTGAAGGTGACAGGCCAACACATGTTCATCTGCCTGAACTTTCCAATCCTTTCCTATAATAGTGAATCTAAAACTTATCAAGACCCTCAAAAGTAGAGATAGAATGCAGAGATATATCACTATTGCATCTCCTTCCTCTACAGTTTGCATGTGTCACTTTTTCCAATTGCTGCAAGCACCTTACCATGCTACACAGCCCACCTGCATCATTCATCATGCAAACTGCTTGAAAGAATGAAAGTTTTTTGTCCTGTTGCCATAAACTTCAGCTCAGGCAGGATGTCAAACTAACAAAAAAACAAAACAAAGCAACAGAATAGCAAAACTAGAGAAAATTGTGAAAGCAAAGGAGAATGGGTAGTTGGCACAGAGTAAGGTAAGGCTAGAGAATTAATACAAGAATTGTATTGCGGTAGGGCAAACTGTAGCGTTACAGATCATTATGAAGAGAAAGAGAGGATAACTCTTGGAGTATAAAATGATCTGCAGAAAAGTGAAACAGCAAGTTGTTAAGGCATGGGAGAGAACAGGAGCCCACAGGACAGAGAAACAAGGAAATGGGTCACAAACACAGGCATACTCATGGTGATGCAGAATGAAGAAGAGAGAAAACTATATTCCACCTAAGAAATAGGGCTGTGGGCAGACTGAGAGCTAAACATTTTTAACCAAGGAAGAAGTCATTTTCTCTTTTCTTTGGTGGAGGGAGATTTAAAAAAACAAATAAAAAATTCTATATTCTCACACTGTATAGACTGAAAGTTATTTTGTTACTTTAGGGACATAAAAATGTTCTATGGATAATTTGGTTTTGTATACCTATATGATGTAGTAGTTTGAATGTTGGGCTGAGATGCCAAGAGAATAGGATTCAAATTTCCACCTGATCACGGAAAACCACTGTGTTGCTTTGGGCAAGTCACACTCTCTCAGCCAGGCAATGCCAAAACCCCTTTAAACAACTATTGCCAAAAAAATCCCATGATAAGTTTGCCTGCCTTAAGATTGCCATAAGTTGGACATCACTTGAAGACACACAACAACAATATTAACAATGCACTTTATTTAGCCAATTACAAAGTGAATTTAATTTTTTAAATTTTGTTTTTCTTACAAACAGAGCTACAAGGTCATAAACTATAAGGAACGTTTTAATAATAATGAATTTCTTTGGTTCTGCCAGTGTAAGAGGTAGAAGCAAAAAAGAACAATGGAAACAGAAGAAACCATGAACATTAGTAAAACAAAGAAAATTATTTTATCTCCTCAGACACAAAGTATTAATTCCAGTAAAAAGAAATGAAGAAAAGAAATCAAGATCAGAATTGCAATGATCTCATACTGTGTGTGTGAGAGTACTTTCACGTCACCAGTTAATTACAGAAACCCAATAAGACAGATAAATAAATAGGTAATTTAATTACACTTCATAAATAAATTCATAGAGCATCTTAAGGACACATTTATTGTGGTAGGAGTTTTCATGGATTTATCAGATGACTGAAGTCCCACCTTCAAGCTGGCAGATCTGTACGTGTGTGTGTGTGTGTGCGTGCGTGCGCATGTGTATCTTCAAGCTGGCTGCCAACTTATGGCAACTCTACAAATTTAATAAAGTTTTCTAGGGAAGGAATACTCATAGGTGGTTTTACTAGTTCCTTCCTCTGAAATATAGCCTGCAGCACCTGGGATTCGTTGGCAGTCTCCCACTCAGGTACTAACCAGAGCTGGCCTGCTGCAGAGCTGCTTGGCTTCCAAGATCAGATGGGATCTAGTACCTTTAGTCTTACTTAAAAAAATCTAATAGCTACATATTTTTCAGAAATAAGATGTGGGGAGTAAACATATAAATACCTTTAAACATTTTATCCATTATTGTAAAAGAAAATTTATCTATTTGTTATTTTTAAGATAAAGTTGGCTCGCTGCATTCAGTAGGGTTAGGGACACAGAACCTTCACAAAAGTAGAAAATTTGCAAATATCAAAATGTGCATGTGTCAATGGGAATGGGGCTGAGGGTTGGTGGGGAGAACAGGCTCTCTGTCTCCAAACCAGGTCAGGGAAAGGAGAGGGAAGGGGGACGAGTCTGCCTGGTGGCCCTATATTTCTCTCTTGCTCATCTCCTTCCTTGAGCGCATGGGGGCACTGGGAGAGCATTGTGGAGCTAAGAAATCGGGCTACAAGGAGTTCTTAGCTAGCTAGTCAGCAGCTGGTGGAGGAGGAGGAGGATGACCAGGGGTGGGTTTTTAAAAAGCTGCTCCCAAGCTCTAGAAATCTCTTCCTACAGAAGTTAGATTGGCACCTCCCTCACTATATAGACACATGAAGACCTCTGCATTTTGGCAGGCCTTTATGGGCTGACTGCTTGGGGGAAAGGACTTTACAGAATCTGCTGCGCTGTTTGCATTTCTTGCTTTCCTTTTATGCCTTTAATACTATTGACAGTTTAATTATGTTTTTAACTTTCCTATTATCTGATTTTTTTAAAAAATCTATTTATTTACCTCTGTATGTCTTTTAACTTTTGTAAGACACTTTTGAGTTCACGGAAAACAGGATAAATACAACAACAACAACAACAACAACAACAACACAGCTCTCTTCAGCCTCAGTCACTATGTCCAATTAGCAGAAGCTGTGGGAAATGCTACCCTAAACATGTGGGGAAGGCTATCTAGGAGTTTGGGCAAGGCTATCTAGGAGGTACATAAAGAACATGCACAATGGAGTGCAGAAAGGGTCTCTTATCTTGGTCTTTAGCAATCTATTCCTATTATCTCTTCTCAACATCTTCACTAGTCAGTTTCCATTGTCTCTCTCCTGGGTAGCCACTTGTTGACTTTCAGGAGATTCCTTCCACAGTCTTTACTTCTAATAAAAGGTAAGAAATCAGCAGCATCTGTTCTTAAAGAAGTCAGATCCAGCTATAGTGAGATATGCCTTAATTACATCTGTACTGTAGACTACTGTAACATGCCCTACATGGGGCTTCCTTTAGAAACTTCAGCAGGTCCAAGATGGTGCATCTAGAAAGTAGACAGGACCAGTGACAGGGAACATATAATTCCCTTGTTGAAATATAGCTTCACATACTACCAGTTCATTTCCAGTCAAAATTCAAAGTGCTGGTTATGACTTGCAAAGTCCTACACGGCTAGGTCTTCCACATAAAGATTGTATCTTCCTACATGAACCTGCCAGAGTCTTAAGAACCTTGGGGGAAAGTTTTCTCATGGTCCTACTGCCATTACTGAACTGTATGGTGAGGACACAGAAGAAAGCCTTCCCAGTGGCTTTTCCTGGGCTGTGGAATTCTCTTCCACTGAAGGCTGAGCCGCCCTCAATTCTGCTTTCCTTTCACTGGCAGGCAAATGTCTTTTTATTCAAACAGGCATTTAATGATTTAATTTAATCATTAATTGATTGCAAGGAGTCTTTTTTATGAGATGTGTGTTCTATATTTTTAATCTGTATTTTTAATTTTTAAATTATTTTACCCTTTTAAAAATGTAACAGTATTTCAATATGATGACTTGTTTGTGTTTCAACTTTATTATCTGACTTTTAGCTTTCAGTTTTTATCTTGTTGCAGCTTTTTGTAAGCCATCTTGGGTCCCACGCCAGGAGAAAGGCAGCATATAAATAAAATAAAGTAATAAGATGTAGACAGTGAAAGCCAAAACTGTCTCCCAGTTGATTATATGCAGTAGCATGTCTCCAGTTATTGCATTTCAATTTGTGTTGTTCAACAGCAACTGAAAAACCACAGCTTACCAGCTCTCTTGCTTCTTCCAGCTGCTTCTCCACATGTGAAACCATTTGCCTCTTCTCATCTAAGAATAAAAGAACAGAAATTCGGGTGAAAATTAATTTTTCTACCACAGACGTATTTAACCTTACTTTGGGGATAAGTGAGGTTTTCACCAGTAATTTACAGTTCAGTTTGTGTGTTGTGTTGTTTGAAGAACACGGTAGAAGAACATCTCTTTTGGGTACACATGCAGGATATGGAGGACAACCTTCTATCAGTGCTCATATTTCTGGAACACAGCCTTACACAGGTGTAACATGGGCCTTTAAACCTGGACTGGAAAAAAAGGGAGGCAGCAGCAAACACAAACAAACAAGGAAGAAAGCCCCATAGCGGATAACGGCAGGTTATCTTAAGTCCCTGTGCACATTCCAGAAGCTGGAGGCTGGCGATCATCCACAGAGCAGCCATCCTAAGCAGGTGAACCACTGTCCAAAAGGAAGGCCTTTTCCACACTAGACTGTTAAAGTACTATTATTCCACTTTCAACATCCTATGGAATCCTGGGATTTGCAGTTTAGGGAGGAGCACTATAACCATCTCGTGTGGAAATGGCCTTAGTTTCTTAGATGGCAGTTCTGGCACACTTATTTAGGAGTAAACCCAGCTGAGTTCAGCAGCATTTCCCAAGCAGGCGTGTCTAGGGTAAATGTGACCCTCGCTTTCCTGTGAGCGCATTCAACATTCAGTGAAAACTTCATTCCGCTTTTAAAGAGCAACGGGTCTTCCAAGGCATTCACACTGCGAAACAAATGACCAGACTCCAATACTGGAGCCATTTCCGCACTAGCCTTTTATAGCGTGATGATTCCACTTTCAACGTCCTCTGGAATCCTGGGGTTTGCAGTTTCGGGAGGGGCCGCTCGGCCCCTCCCGAAACTGCAAACCCCAGGATTCCAGAGGAGGTTGAAAGTGGAATCATCGCGCTATAACAAGCTAGTGCGGAAACGGCCTGGGACTCAACCCCAGAAAAGGCCTGGCGCCTGGGACCGGGGAACGGAGCGACTGCCCTCTTCTCCTGCTTACGGGACCCCTGTAGGGCTTTCTTTGGCCACAGAGCAGAGCGCAGCCCTAGGCAGAACCTGGGCCTGATCCCTGGGAGCTTTTCTGACGTCCTCGAAGGAGCTGCGTGCCAAGAGGAGGAGAAAGACCCCGACGAGACGTCGGCCACGGAAACGGGGAGAAGGGCCGAGCCGGGGAGCCCGTCCCTCTCCGCTCCGCCACTCACCTCCGAGCAACTTGGGCACCTTCCCGACGCGGTTCGTGATTTCGGCGGTGAGAACCGAGAAGTCCTGCTCGTAGCCCTCGAAGTCTGAGGACATGGCGGCAGCCGCGACGGAGGGCGCAAGAGCGGGCCTGGGGACTCCGCGGAACGCGAGGGGGGAGGGAGACAAAAGAGAGAGAGAGAATAGCCCGCCTCGAAAGAGAGCGAGACCCGCGACCCTCGCCTTCCCTCGGCAACCCGAGGCGCTAAACTCAACTTCGCCGCTGCTCCTGTCACGGCTCAATTTCCGGGTTGCGCGGCGCCAACAACATTCCCCCACGCAGTCTTCACCCCGCAGCCAAGGTTCCGCGGCGCGCTATCCCAACCTTCTTCCACCGCGTGGTGTTCGTTGCCTGGCCTCCCGGCGCATTCTCCTCCTCCCGAGAGGGCTGGGCCGTCCGCTGTATCTGCAGGCGGCTGTCCAGCAGCCGGCAGAACTATTTTCCGCTTACCTTCGGCGATGGGAACGGAGGGCAGCTGGAGGCAGCGTTCTGATCAACCGTCCGGCTTTCAGACAAGGGGAGAAACGAACGGGCTCGCCTGAAACGGAAGAGAGTGCGAACGTATGTGTTACGCCAAGCTTGGAAAAACTAGAGAAAGCCTAGTCCACCGCGTGGTGTTTCGTTTCTTGCCTACAAATCTCATCAGCTCCAGCCGGCGTAGCTAATGGTGGAGGATTATGGGAGCAGTAGTCCAAACAAAGAAAAGATTTGGCGGCGATGTTTGAAAGCAAGGACTGATTGTCTTTGAACGGGGGCAAGATATCCTACGCTTTATCCATGAAAACTTCCTAAACTGTAAACCCCAGGATTCCATAGGACGTTGAAAGTGGAAGAATACCACTATAACAGCCTACTGCGAAATGGCCATGGATAAATCGCATCTCGGTAAAATCCTAATTTTCAGCTTGTCATAGAAAAAAAATTCCTTGTAAGAGAAAAAGCGGGTATGTGTTTAAAGGGAACGTGGGGGACACATTTACCGGCGCACTTGCCAGGCCGGTGAGGGCGCGCCGAAGTCAGGGCGGAAGCGAAGAGTTCCGCGTCCGGGTCCAATCCAGGGTGCCCGGGGGAAGTGGACGCGGGGAGCCGCGGAGGGCGCGCCGAGCGGAGGGGCGCGCCGGGTCACGGCTGGCGTTCGCTGCCGCCCCCGAAAGACGTAGCGGAGCGGGAGTCTCTGCAGGCGGCAGGCCCGGCCCCGCGCCGGTAAGGGGGCCGGGGGGCCGTGGGCGAGGGAGGGGCGTCGAGCCCTGCTCGTTCTTCGCCGGGGAACCCCGCTTCTCCACCCGCGGCTGGGTACAGAAGGAGACGGAGGGGAGTGGCCGCCTCGCGGCGGCGTCCCGCCGACTTACTCACCGATCCGCCGCATTTCCCGTGTGCGGTCCTCCTCCCTTTAGGGATTTCTGCCTGTAGTTGCTGCGAGACAGGCAGACCTGCAGGAGGTGCCGCTTTGGCCGCTTCCGCTCTAGACTGTTACAACGTTATCACTTCGCTTTCAGCATCCTATGGAATCCTGGGGTTTGCCGTTTAGGAAGGGGCCTTGCGGAATCCGGGGGCTTGTAGGTTACTGAGGCCGAAGAGCGCTTCGGCTGAGAATTCTAAAGGCCCCTCCCTGAATTGCGAACCCCAGGATTCCATAGGTCATGATGTTGAAAGTGGAATAATAGCACTATAACAGTCTAGTGCAGAAATCGCCTTTCCCTCTGCAGAAAGGTGCAGTTGTGGCTCCCCGCCTCACCGGTTGGACTACCCCTGCTCTCAGAGGGATGTTTCTGGGGGAGGCTGTAGTTCAATAGGTAAAGCAAGTGTTAGTGCTTGCATGAGGCGGGTGACAGCCTTAGGGAGATTAAAAAAAAAAAGGTTCGTTCTTTGTAGATGGAACTGAGAGAGAATGATTTAACTCTGGGGTCCCTGATTTTTAAAATTAACATCTTTGTAAAGATGGGGGGGTTTTTGCAGGGGAGGGGAGTCCTCACTCTGCCAACTTAAAAAAATAGTCTGTACCAACTTAGAGAAATTAATTGGTGTTCATCACGTACATGTTCATCTTAAAGCTACCTCCGTTACATTTTCAGTTGTACCGCTAGTGTTTCCTTTTTCTGTTTGTCTACAGCTGCCTTTGATGAGTTCTCAGGGCCACTGAAATATTAGCCAAACAACAAGTGAAGATAACTTTGCCAAACTCCTTAACATATTCACTTTCTGGAAGATTTTGGCAAACTTATTTTAGGATGACTGTCGCCATAATCTCCTGTCAATGACCATGCTTTCTAGCGGATTCTGGGAGACATAATCCCAAAGGTAACCTTCTTCAGCTCTTGTGGCTTCTGACTGCCCAAGGTGTCCCACAGATTTTCCATGCCCTGCTATGTATGAAGAAGAACCAGATTTCTCTACATAGTGTTATTTTTTGTTTGTAGAAAGTTGGATGCTTGTACTCCTCACATAAAAATCCTTTCTTCTCCCACAAGTTTAACGGTCATTTCTTCATTACGCAAGTTCCATACATGCAGCTAGGGTGTGGCCAGCACTGTCAGATGCTTCCCTTCATGTTTCTTCTGTAAAACAAGGCCAGCAGATCAAAACTAAGAGCCAGCATGATGTAGTGGTTTGACTGTTGGACTAGAGCACTGGGAGACCAGGGTTCAGATCCCTGCTTGGCCATGGAAACCCACTGAGTGACCTTGAGCAAATCACACTCTTTCCACCTCAGGTAGGCAAGGGGGCAAACCTTTGAACAAATCTTGCCAAAAATACCCTGTGTTGGGGTCACCATAAGTCAGAAATGGCTTGAAGGCACACAGCAATGACAATGATCAAAATTAAATACAGCCAGCCCTTTACATCTGCGGGTTTAATTTTCACAGATTTGATTATTTGTGATTTTCTCCAACCCCAACTCTCCCCACCTCAGGTGATTCTTTTCTGGAGGAACCTTCCCCCTTGGCTCCAATGAGGCTGTACATCCATTTTAAAGCCCACCCTTGGTCCTCCTCCTCCTCCTCCAGCCACTGCCTGGACAACTAAGGACAGCTCGCAGCCCAATTTCTCAGCACCACAAGCCCTTTCCCAGTGTCCCCTACATGTTGCAGGAAGGAGATGGGCAAGAGAGAGGAGAGATAAGACCATCATGCCGACACACCCATTTTCTCTCTCCTTTCCCTAATCTGGTTTGGACTTTGGGTGATTGCCCTCCACACTGCACTTCGGCCTCCTTCCCACAGACAGACACACACATTTTGATATTTGCAGTTTTTCCACATTTGTGAGAGTCCTGCAGCCCTAATCTTAGTGAATGTAGAGAGCTGACTGTATCTTCAACCTAAACTACCAGTTGTATTGCCAAGTGCAAAGAGAATGATTAAACTCACTGTTGCAAGCCTGCATTTTTAGAGCATTCAGGAAAATAAGAAAATAGTCTTTTTATGCTAAATTGTCAGGCAACATTGGTGGGTTTTGGTTCATAACAGGCATGGTCCAAATAAAGCCTCAGGACTGCTTGCATTCCTCCCCTCTCCCCAGTTGCAATTCACCCTTTAAATGAATCAGTGTCCCTCTGTACCGCTTAAGATCAAGAAATACTCATTTAAAAAAAAAAGAAACTTTTAGCAATTCATGTTTTGTTTTGTTTAGTCATTTTGGGACAGTTGATTCAGTCTCTTGAGATTGCTGTTATTGTGTGCTTTCAAGTTGTTTCCAACTTACAGCTCACAAGCAGAAGATGAACTCTTAAATCCTCATTAAAAGCTAGCACCTGAAGGAAAAATTTCAACCCTCAGTATCCAATCCAGTTTATTTCCCTTCTTAACAGGTCTTATGTTAGGGAAGAAGTTGGTCCACCATGTAGAAATTTAGGTCTGTCTCAGCACTAGGCAGCTTCATGTTTGTAAGACCACTGGAGTAGGGGAATATTTTTTTAAAATAGTTTGGCATCTTTTTTAAAAAAATATTATTGTCAAAAATGTAGTTTTTCCAAGCTTTGTTAAGGGTCATCACTTTAAGCTGAGTCTACTGCTTCTTTTTCTGCATGAGCCACTGTTACAGTCACTTCTCTTCTGAAGGCAGGTGATTCTCCTGCATCCCTGTTCTTTGATCTAGGCATACTTGAACTAGAGGTAAGGGTGGTGTTCCTAGCCCTGTTTTGTTGACAGATTGGAAGTTGTCAAAACAGAAGACCACTTTCCTTTCCAGATTGTGACAACAGACTCTTAATTTTCAAACACAAGGGACTGAGCAAGGTTTGAGATTATGTGTCACTTAAAAGGACACATTTTGATTCTCTTTAATAAAAGACTTCTGCATCACTTCCCTGTACTGAAGAAACTATTATTTTTGTTTCAGCCAGAATGGACAGGAAGAGAATATTGCTTTGGACAGCTTGCTAAATTTATCTAGCTTCCTGATTTGGAAGAGCATTTCAAACATAACATCCTGGTTCAGATGTTAGGTGAAACAGGCCTATAATGAGCCAGGATATAAGTACCAAAACTAGGCAAATGTGGGAAAGAGAAGGGGGAAAGCATCTGAGCGCACTGCTCATTCTTAGGCAGAAACTATGATTTATTGGCCCACAATTATAGTGTCTGGGCGAGGCCTATGAGATAGGCATCTGTGCTATTGCTAATCAATTTTAAATGTTTGTTTTATCAAAAGAGTTCTAGACAATGATGGTGTTGATTATGTTATTATTGAGTACTTTTCTCCTTGTATTTGTTTAGAGAACACGTAGAAGCAGTTTTGCCTTCAGAGACTTACCTGAACAGCTTCTGTGCCTGATGATTCTTCCAATCAGAAGAAATGATTTAACCTCAGTTACTTTGCTCTTCCAGTTTGGACCTACAGCCTTTGTTGTAAAGATGAAAACTTAACAGCAAATGGAAATGTATACCTGAAAGGAACCACGTAAAATAGGAAATCACATTTGGGGATTGCAGAATGGTAGTCCTTCGTTCTGTGATCAGGTTTGAAAACCTCCATGAACTGAGAAGATTGTGCCACTGGGGACCCATCATAGCCCTCAGTGTAATAGCAATATGTTCTGCCATGGCTATGATTGATGCTGTTCTGTGGTATTGGCCATTGGACACAACAGGAGGAAGTATCAATTTCATCATGCTCATCAATTGGACTGTTATGATTCTTTACAATTACTTCAATGCCATGTTTGTGGGCCCTGGCTATGTTCCCATTGGATGGAAACCAGTAAGCAAAATAGTCATATTGGATTTTTTCCCCTCACCCATTATTTTTGGTGATCATCCCAAGTCTCTTGACCTAGAGCAGGCTCTGTGGGCCCAGGTTTGTCATTTGTACAATCAGGTCAAGATGGGAGCAGAATTTTCCCACCTTGCATGAGGAGATACATCCGTAACTCAGTCACTATGTGGTCATGTTTCCTGAATACAAAATCAGCAGCTCACCCATGAAACTTAAGTTCATTGGTCCCCCGGAGGCCTGTGATGAGTAAAAATTGCCCCTACCTGATAAGATCCAGCTCCGTTACTGCACTGCATCAAGCATGCATTAACTGTCAGTCATATTTCAGTCTATTCCTAGCAGGTAAATTCAAAACAATTTTCTTTTTGAAAAATGTTTTAAGCAAAATTGAGTTGGACATCATTGAAAAAGTTGACCACCCAGCCTGCTTTAATGTGATATTTACTTTAAAGTAGATTGCTGGTGAAACCCAGTGTGGTGTAGTGTTTTGAGCATTAGTCCGCAACCCTGGAAACCTGGGTTCGATTCTTTGCATGGCCATGGCATGGTCACTACCAGGTGACCTTGAACACATCACACACTCTTAACCTCAGAAAACCCTTTGCCTTAGGGTCACTGAAAGTAGGAAATTACTTGAAGGTACACAACAACAACATGTTCCAGGGACTGGGCCAAGAGCAATGATCTTGAAAAAAAATAGAGAAATGCCTGTAAGTTGGACTGAATTTTATTTTATGTAGAAAGGCTGCTTCCTATAGCATAATCCATATGTATTCTATAACTTACAGGATTAATTTTTCAATTTGAGAGCCAGGGTGATACAGTGGTTTGAGTGTTGAACCAGGACTGTGTGAGACCAGGCTTTGAATCCCTGCTCAGCCTTGGAAACCCAATGGGTGATCTTGGGCAAGTCACACTCTCTCAAGCTGCCTCTGAGTTGATCTTGCCAAGAAGATCCTATGATAAATCCCTCTTAGGGTCACCATAAGTAAGAAACAACTTGAAACCACATGACAACAAGTTGAAGATACCATTTGTTTTTCCTTTCAAATTGACAGTGCATTTTCAAAGGAAAATTGCCATATAGTTGAAGGGTGTGATTGCAGTGTGTTATACCCTGCTCAGCTAAAAATGGTCTACACCCAGACAGAATAATAAACCAAAGAAAGTAGTAGGATGTTTATAAACTAGAGACTTACTCTTTATCTACCTTCTTTTTATGTTTTTGAGGAAAACTCTCAGGACTGCATGTATCTTCAGTACTGTAAAATATGCCAGTCATACAAGGCTCCACGGTCACATCACTGTCGAAAATGTAACAGGTACTGTAAACATACATTGTTCAACTGTACTATTAGCAGCCGTGTAGTCTCATAATATGTTTGAAATGTACTCTGATATTTTTATGAAACTCTGAAAGAGATGCCGACATCATCCCTCACATGTGGTATTTATGCATATCTTTCAGCTTGGTTCTAAATACCAAGATTTGTTCTGAAATTGGGATTTAGTAGTGGCATTCAGATTTGGAGAATGAAAGTAGTCAGGACTTGAGAGGTGCTGTTCTTGAACAGGAGCATTAAACTTGGGTTGTTTCTTAGGTGTGTGATGAAGATGGACCATCACTGTCCTTGGATCAATAACTGCTGTGGGTTTCAGAACCATGCCTCCTTCACTCTCTTCCTTCTGCTAGCTCCACTTGGATGTATCCATGCTGCTTTCATTTTTGTCATGACCATGTACACTCAGCTTTATAACAGGGTAAGAAGATGTTGGTGTGACTATCCTTAGCATCTACGCAGTTGAGTAAATTCACTTCTGGAAGCACAGCCTGCTCTTTAACCCTTCACGTTTCTACATTTGTTGTGTGTTCTGTTCTGTCTTCAAGATAGCTGGTATCTCTCGGGCTGCACCTGACTTTTGCTTTATAGGCCATGGTCTCTTTGTTTCTTCTTTGCATCTGACCCAGGCAATAGACATTTCTTCTTCCTTATAAAGAATTGGCAGGGTTGAGAATAAGTTTCAAAGAACCTTCCTGGAATTCATAGGTTGTTCTCCTGCCATCCCTTGCCACCCCTACAAGTTTTGGGCAAACAGACACACTAAGTTTTGGAGTAGCAAAAGCTCTTCAGAAAAGGCTTGTTTTTACAGCTTAATTTGTTGCCAGAATCCAGCAATGAGGTTTGGCAGGCCAGTATTCTTGGGATGCTGAAACCTCTGTGCAGGCTTCAGGTTGTCTACCTTTTATCAGCCTCTTAAATATGATGAATCTTGAAGCCCTGCCAAGATTTTATTTTTTAAAAAAAGGTCAGGTAATTTGATTTGTTTTACTGTAGTGGACTATTTTCCTGAGTACCTGTATCTTCCTCATTTTCTTCTGCAGGTATCCTTTGGCTGGAGCTCTGTAAAGATTGATATGAGTGCAGCCAGAAGAGACCCTCGCCCAATTATTCCTTTTGGATTGTCTGCATTTGCTGCCTCTTTATTTGCCTTGGGATTGGCACTGGGGACAACTATAGCAGTAGGGATGTTGTTCATTATCCAGGTGAGTCTATTTTGCTAGGACCTAACAAATGGTGAGATTTTGGGATCACCAAACTATGCTGTTCAGAAGGGAGAGAGCCATTATTTCTGCCTCCTTATATTACAAATTATCCTTTATTCTCTGGAGCTAAGCAATTTAGACAGTTGAAGCAACTTAACTGGTTGAACCAGTTTTAGAAAGCAGAGTTTCCTATATATTAACTTATACTTTGATAATTAAGAGGGCTCCCAAGCAGAGGAGGGTGTGCCTTGCATGTGTAAAAAAGTGAGGCGTGATGAAAACGGACATGAAGAGGGAGGGAGGAAAGGGTGGGGAAGCTTCTTGCACTGGCACTGTGAAAAAAATTGCTCTGCAGGTGCTTGTGCTGACTCGCCTGCTTGTGCTCTAGTCTGACATTGCTTTTAGGGTCATAGTTTTTGCTGTCATTGGGCAGTTCTCTTTACATGCTCAGAAGCAGAGGATGCCATGTTAGTTTAAACCAGTGTATTGCATGCTGAAGCTGTTGTGACTTCTCTCTATCTTTCACTTCTGACCTCATCTTGAATACTGTGTCCAGTTCTGGGCACCCCAATTCAAGGAGGACATGGTCAAGCTGAAACAAGTCCAGAAGAGGGCGACCAAAATGGTGAGGGGCCTGGAAACCATGCCTATGAGGATAGACTTAGATTGCTGGGTATGTTTAGTCTGCAGAAGAGAAGGTTAAGAGGGGACATGACAGCCATGTTTAAATATCTGAAGGGATGCCATGTAGAGGAAGGAGAGGCCTTGTTTACCGCTGCTCCAGAGACCGGGACAAGGAGCAATGGATTCAAGCTGCAGGAAAGGAGATTCCATCTGAACCTCAGGAAGAATTTCCTGACGATCAGGGCTGTCCGGCAGTGGAATATGCTACCTCAGAGTGTGGTGGAATCTTCTTTTTTGGAAGTTTTTAAGCAAAGGCTGGATGGCCATCTGTCGGGAGTACTTTGAGGGTGTTCCTGCATGGCAGAGGGTTGAACTGGATGGCCCGTGTGGTCTCTTCCAACTCTACATTTCTATGATTCTATGATTCTGAACCGCGTATTCCAGGAACCAACAATTAGCCTGTTGAGGAAGGGAAGTGAAAATTATGTGGGAAAGCCATGGGGTAGGGTGTTGCCTAATCTCTGCTCAGCTAGGAACTAAATTGAATGTAAATGTTCTGATCCCAGCGTTCTTGCATTCTGAAAAGGCAAATTTTTCCAGATACTCTGGCATTTGCGGCTTCACTGTCTCTTGCAGTGGGTATGAGATAGGTGGAGTCTTCATCACACCCATATCTTTTTGGAGATCTGACAGTGAACACTGTGGCAGACAACAGCAAGATTGAGGTGAAAGAGGGACTGTATATGTATATAGAGAAGATGGGGAGGGAGTAAGAGAAAGAATAATGAGGAAAGGCTGTCGCAATTACAGAGGGAAGGAAGTGGCCAAGTATTCCCTTTGCAATGAGGAGTAACTAGTGGATCAGAAGGGTGATTTTCAAAATGGAAAATGTACAACAAGGAATCACAAAGTGGAATTACTGAAGTCCATCTTCTGCTTAAAAACTAGTTTAAAAAGAAGTTGCAATATTCTATAGCCCCTTTATATAAAAAGTTGATAAATAGCTAAAATAAAAAAATGAGAATCAGATATGCTGCAGTTAAACTTATGCCTGTATAGCAGGCATGGGCTATTTATCACACTCTGAATGTTGTTGGATTTCATCTCCTATCACCCTAGCGAGTATAACCAGTGTTGAAACATGCCGGGAGTTTCAATCTCAACAACAACCAGAGGACCACAAGTTGTCCACCCTTTAGTTCAGAAGTATGTCCCATTGAATTTGGTGGGGTTTATATCAAATTGTTCATATATAGCAAGGATGAGAAACTTGTGGCACTCCAGATGTTTTCAAACCCTAGCTTCTTCCCTACTAGCCAGCATCTACAGTAGGGAAGAATGCTGGGCATTGCCACCCAACAATATGAAGGACCATACTTTGCCTGCCCTGATATATAGATCTGCAAGCTGGTGACCCGCATGAGATTCTGGGAGCTGTAATCCAAGTAGTAAGTTTTCCAGCCTTTGGACTGCAGTATCCTAGGTTCAGAAAAATCCTTCTGTTTTAAAAATATTGCTGTTGTTCTTGTATGCCTTAAAGTTGTTCCAGACTTATGAACTCTGAGGTGAACCTATCACAGGGTTTTCCTGGCAAGATTTGTCCATGGTGGTGGGAGGAGAGGTGGGTTGTCTTTGCCTTCCTCTGTGTGTGAGTGTGAGTTGCCCGAGGTCACGCAGTGGTTTTCATGATAGTCTAGGGGCTCATACCCAGTCTCCAGAGTTGTAGTCCAACACTCAAACCATTATACTGTGTGGCTCTTCAGAAATATTAGAGGAACAAAATATTGCCATGTGCTTTTCTCAGTGCAGCTTCTGTTACTGTCTGTTTGCTCACTCAGTGTACTTCCACACAAAAATGAATCTGTCTCTTTTTAGATGAAAGTCATTTTAAGGAATAAAACTTCAATAGAATCATGGATTGAAGAAAAGGTAATTCTCATTTTAATGGCATTTTTAAAATAGTGAATAGACTTAGCGAAGTTGGTATACTGTGTATGCGTCTTCTCTCTATGGAACCAAACGGAGCTCAAATATTGATTGTACCATTTGTGTGCTATTGATAAAGCTTAGGGTGTATCCACACTACACTCTTATAGCCTTATGGTTCCACTTTAACTGTCAGTCTCTGTCCTACAGAGTCCTGGGATTTATTGTTTACTGAGGTACATAGAATTCTGTGCTAGAGAACTCTAGTGCCTGTGTACTGACAGGCAGAGCAGTAAGCAACTGATAGGACTGTGTATTATAGATACACTGCAAACCACAACCATAGCACTTTCCCGTTGGAACCAGTTGAACTTCTTGTTAACAGAATCCCTGGTAATATGCTTCGGACAGGAACTAGATCTTGCAAATGTAGTATCTATTTCTTTTGAAGAGTAGGCAAGTTTCATAATTCTCTTATTGTGTGGCTTCAGATTGTTTCCAACTTACAGTGACCCTAAAGGGAACCTATCACTGCTTTTTCTGGGGCTGAGAGTGTGTGATGTGCCCAATATCACCCAGGTTATTTCCATGACTGAGTTGGGAATTGAACCCTGGTCTCATGAGTTGTAGTCCGAATGCTGAAACCTCTACACCATGCTGGCTGTCTCATAACTCTCTACGTTTCTCTTTATTTCTGCCATTTAGCAATCGTCTACAGCAGAGGTGGGCAAGTGGCAGTCATACTCCTGGTAGTGTAGGTCTTCTTTAGAACAAGGCAGTTTGCTTCCCACATGACATGTTCTAATGAAATAAGTCCAGTTTTAAAAAAACAACAACCTCTAGCAGTGTCCAGCCTAAAATTTGTTTTAAACCATGATAGCTGGTACTTAACTAATTACATTTTGGCTTTAAATGAAGTAGAACAGATAGGATAGTGTTTGGTGTCCTACGATGTATTCTGTGGGTCCTTGTGCAGGTTCAAAAACACTGTGGCCAAATTGCAACATACCACATAGATGTAAAATTATTGACTGCTTAAATGCACAAATCTATTGTTAGATGGGCTAGGAATGCCTTTCCGCTTCTGGAAATGTGATAAGTTATATTCCTGACCCATACCCAGCTGCATGAGTTAAACTCTTGTTGCAAAGAAGCTAGTAAAATGTAGGCTAGACAGTGCTACTGTTAGCTGGATTGTAATTGGTTGACTGACCGAACCCAAAGGGTGCTCACCAATGGCTTCTCTTTATCCTAGAAAGAAGTGACTAATGGGGTGCCACAGGTTCTGTCTTGGACCCAGTGCTATTCAACATCTTTATCAATGACTTGGATGAAGGAATAGAGGTCATGCTGATCAAATTTGCAGATGACACCAAATTGGGAGAGGTGGCTAATACGCCAGAGGAGAGGATCAGAATTCAAACTGACATTAACAGATTGGAGGGCAGGGCCAAAGCTAACAAAATGAATTTGAACAGAGAGAAATGTGAGGGCCTACACTTAGGCAGAAAAAATGGAATGCACAAATATAGGATGGCGGACACGTGGCTGGATAACAGTATGTGTGAAAGGGATCTAGGAATCTTGGTAGACCACAAGCTGAGCATGAGTCAGCAGTGTGATCTGGCAGGCAAGAAAGCCAATGCAATTCTTGCTTGCATCAATAGGAGTGTGGTGTCTAAATCAAGGGAAGTAGTAGTTCCACTTGATTCTGCTTTGGTTAGACCTCATCCGGAATACTGTGTCCAGTTCTGGGCATCTAATTTCAAGAAGGATGTTGACAAGCTGGAGCGTGTCCAGAGGAGAGTGACCAAAATGGTGATGGGTCTAGAAGCCATGCCCTATGAGGAGCGGCTTAGGGAGCTAGTGTGCAGAAGAGAAGGTTAAGGGGGGACGTGATAGCCATGTTTAAATATTTGAAGAGATATCATGTAGAGAAGGGAGCAGGCTTGTTTTCTGCTGCTCCAGAGACTAGGACAAGGAGCAATGGACTCAAACTACAGGAAAAGAGATTTCACTTAGACCTCAGGAGGAACTTCCTGATGGTCAGAGCTATATGACAGTGGAATATACTGCCTCAGAGAGTGGTGGAGTCTCCTTCTTTGGCAGTTTTTAAGCAGACGCTGGGTGGCCATCTGTCAGGAGTGCTTTGATATGGGTTCCTGCACGGCAGGGAGTTGGACTGGATGGACCCTATGGTCTCTTCGAACTCTATGATTCTATGACTAGATGTTTTGACAAAGAAGTAAGGGTCTGTCAAAGAATTCTTGGGTCTTAAATATAGTCACTCTTATCCAGCAGTCTGCTGTATGTATGGTGGCTGCTATACACACTTCAAAAGAACTTAATATCATGGGCTTCCCTATTCCACTCCATGGAAAGAAACATTTTTGCATTTGAAAAACCATGGAAACCCACCCGCTGTCACTATCATGCCCGCTGCTGAAGTCAACAGAGTACCTCCCACGTATAAGCAAGCTATATAGTATGGCTTCAGATGATATATGGGAGGCAGTTCTAGACACTGGAAATCAAGAGTTTTACTGCATCACTAGAGGTCAGTATAATATAAAGAAAAGGGATATATCTATGTTAAAAAAAAGCATCACATAACTTGCTGAGAAGGGTCATGCTGAATTATTTGAGGTATGTAAAAGCTACTTAATAAAAACAGTAACGCAGCAACCTGTAAGTAGAAGCAGCTGTGGAGGACTTTCAGAGGTTTAGATTTTTTTTCAAAATGCACGTTTTATTGTTCCATTTTTAGAGAATATGAAAAATCAAATCTATTGGGAAAGTGATTAGGCTAATTAAAAAAAAGAAGACCAAATAAAACTGTCCATAACAGTATTTATTATTGTATTATCTTATTGTACTGTAATAACATTGTCCTATTCTTTAGTTTTGAAAACTTTGAATGTATTCAATCTTGTATTCTCCATTGCCCATATTTTGTCAGTTCTGTTGTCTGCAATCATACAGAGTAAGGAACGCTGTTTTTCTTTCCTTATCTACATATCATCTGTTTCTCCCTTCCTGTGTTGCTCAGAAGTTTTGCTCTGATTTCTACTTCTTCCCTCTGTGGAACAGGTGTCATCTTAAAAAAAAAAAATCTCCAGTGCCAGCTGTTGGCTAAGTTGGTTTGTGTGAGAGATGGCTTTCTTGATGGTGGTCCAGAAACCATGGAAAGTTCTTCCTATTGGTTCTGTCTCTCCCCTTTCATATTAGCATTCAGTCAGAACTTAAGGATTTTCCTCTTGACTTGAAGACATAAAAGTGCAGCCTTTAAATGAGACCATGATTAACTGGCATGATTCAGAACAGTCTCTCATATGCTTCCTAATATGTGATAGGTCATAGCTTATTTCTTGCCTTTACTTCTTGTTAGTATATAGTTTTGTGAAATTATAGCCCTAAAAAGTGACTGAAAATACTTCAAATAGATAAATGAACTAGACAATAGCTATTTGTGCCGACACACACACTTTAGGATTTCTTCCTTGCAGGTCAGTTTCTGCTCTTGGCTCATTTCGCAAGGAATGTAATCGCTCCCAAAGCATCACCCATCCTTCCCCTGTTAGTTCTATAGTGAATTACAGTCATATATCTCATATTGTTTGGGAGTTTTGAATATAACTAGCTTGAAGCTTTTATTCTTGCAAACCGTACTTATGTGCACTCCTTGCAGGCCAAAGATCGCATTAACTATTACCAAACAAAGGAGACCTTTATTTTTCCTTATGACCTGGGAAGCAAGTGGAATAATTTCAAGCAAGTATTCACATGGTCTGGAGTTCTAGAAGGAGATGGCTTAGAGTGGCCTGTGAAGGAAGGTTGTCATCAATATACTTTGACGGTATGCCATTCCCTCTACCCTCCCTTTCCCCCCCACATATGGACAATGAAATTAATTTTAAATCTATTGAAAGCTAAGAAACTGGGCCCCAGGGGAATGCATTTTAATCCTCCTGTGTCTAATCTCTTGCAGATAGAGCAACTGAAACAAAAAGCTGACAAGCGAGTGAGAAGTGTAAGTACATCTCCTAAGATGATAACATGCCCCTCTGAAATCTGTATAAACATAGGCCTCAATCCAGTTGTTATATGTTGGATCAGTGTAGCTTACCTAAGTATTGACCTTAGAAGTTTCCCATTGAATCTGTGAATCTAATCTAGTTGGCTCTGGCCGTTAGAGTTGGGCCAATGTGTCATTTGTTGTTGTTTATTTTTAAGATTTAGGTCTTTTGACATTATTGTGCTGTGTCTTTTGTGGAAGACATTTATGCTTGACTTGTGGTAGTCTCATTTAGTAGAGATGAGGAACCTTTGTCTCTACAGATACTTTGGCCTGCTAATTCCACAGTGCCATAGGCTAAGCTTGGTGAGTATGAACAGAGCAGTAGAGCAAAGCTTCTGGAGGACCAAAGCACACTATATTACATCCTAGAGATGGGAATTGGGCAACTCATGAATTATATTTCGCCATTGGACATTCCAGGCAGCCCTGGGCCCCCACTGTGTCCCCTTCAGATCCCATGTACTTCTCCCAAATATTTTTGGCGCTAAAAAAAAGATTTTCAGCTGAAAAATAAAACACAGCCTGGGCCCAAACATAGCCTTATATAACCATTTGGGTAGGACATCTCAAAAGAGCAAGGAAGGATCCAGATTATTTCCCTCCAAAAAGTGACTGGAATAGATGTCATGTTTGTAGTTTCCTAAAATGGTGATAATGAGGGCATGGTGTGATCCTACAGATATTCGGAACACATCCTCCTCTGGCTTATACTGTATAGCAGCAGTAGGCCCCCTGGAGTCCTGCTGATGTTTTGGACTGAAGTTTTCATTTGCCCCAACCAGTATGGCCAGTGGCCAGGGACTGTGCAAGTGGCAGTCCAAGACACACACAGCATCTGGTTGCCTGTCTTAGTATAAAGATTTAGTATAGCACAACACATTTATAGTATTTTTCATAGAAATAGCTGTGTTGTTCGCTTGCAGCATAAAAAGGCGGGGGGGATGTAGCATCATCTTTAAGACTAAGTGGTGTAAATACTACTCAGTGCTACATCTGAAGAAGTTGGTTTATATCCAAAAAAGCTCATACAAAAATAAAAACTCATTAGTCTTAAAGATGCTGCCACATTTCTTTTCCTGTCTTCTTCTCCTCCTTCCTTCCCTCAATCGTCGTATAAATCCCTGGTATTACAACTGGTTGATTATAACCTGGTCTACAGCAGGTCATACCTACAATACTATGAAGGCTTTTTAAGGGGATGTAGATAAACATTATGTATGTAGACAGCCCATTTGTGAGTCCAGTCTGGTTCAGTGCCTTCTTAGCCTCACTTGGATCTGACAAACAGGAGTGATGGCAGAGTGATGGCCTTCATCAGATGTGTAGAAACACTGTATCCCTGTCCCCCCTCAATCCATCAATCCAGTCTGTCAGAATTACATGTTGAAATCTGTCAAAAGACTCTAACAAATTAAAGAAAACCAACTGAGTTCTAGTTCCCTCCAACCATCCCTGTACAAAGATCATCCATTAGCACAACCAAAGATGCCTCAGTGACAACCCCTGGCCAAAAAGCCAGATTGAAATAGGTCTAGATAATCTATTTCATTTTTCAGTACTAGGAGTTGGGCTGCCACCACCATCTTGAACACTTTGCTGAAAACCAGGATATTTACAACTGGGCAATAATTGTTAAAACCTGCATCCAGCAGAGATGTCTCTCTCAACAATATCCTTCAAGACAGCTTAAACCATTGTCTCATATTCGGAATCAGACAATTACATATTCAGATAACTTGCTTTGTGTCTCATTTTTGCCCTGGAGACCAAGTTTATAATATGCAGTTTGTGAGCTATCCATTACTGTCAGGCAATGCATTTTTACTCTAATCTCTCAAAAACTTCCAGGTGAGGTATCAAGCAATAGAAGATTACAATGGTGCCTGTTGCCCTCTTACAAAAGGCTTGAGGACCTTTTTCACAACTCCATGCACTGAAGAACCTAGAATTACACTTCGTAAAGGAGATCAGATTTTAGCTACCAGAGGACTGAAGTTAGTACCATTTTTTAAAATTCAGACTGAGGTTGAAAAGTGTTTCCATAATAAACTAAAATGCAACACATGACTGATTTAATCTGTTAAACTTATGTTTCAGACACTGGATGTATGGAGACAAAATTACCGACTTGGCAACTGATGGTAACATGTTTAAAATCACATCTCTAAGCTGTAGTGTTGTTTCGATAAAATGTAAAAGATTCACCACTGAGTACAATAGTATAGTATTGTATTTTGTATAGTATTTTGTAATTGATTGTATTTTGTAATTTAATCCAAAACTGATACCTCTGATACGTTGCTGTCTGGGCTTCCAAACACAAATCTGTTAAAAATGGGGAAAAAATGAAAGTATGATGATAGAACCTGGAATAGTTTGGTAAAAGTGCAGAATGTTTTATAAAGCTATTTACAGTTGATGAATTAATGATCTTTATGCTACCACCACCCTGCTACCACCACCCTACAAAAACAGGAAAGATAACAGTGTGGTATTTTAGAACAGGGGATATACAGGATGGCATTATGTGGCTCTAGACCAGTACTACTCAAAATGGTGGTCCCTGGACAGGTGCCTTTGGCCGGCAGCCAATGAAGCAGTTGTAGTCAATGAACACAAATATGTTACCCGTCTGTGGCGTATGAATGGGGAGACTGCTAGTCCTCTACATTACATAGCTTAAGAAACACTGCTGTAGACCATACACTTGTACACGTGTCATTGGTAAGGCTGTATATTGGTTTGATTAGTTAAGCGTACTATAACAGAAAAGCTCTGGTTGGAAGTAGATTCAACCATGAATGTGTGGCAGAATTGGACGCTTAGATCAGAATTCGGTAAAGTTCCTTTTTTGACTAAAACTTCCAGCATCCACCTGCCTACATGCCCACTGGTCATAGTCCAACACAGTGATGAGCATCACATTGGGAAAGGCTTTTCTAGGCTAATCCAAGCATAACTGTAATCCAGGCATTTTGATTCCATAGTGTATATTCATCATCAGGGTATGCACATCAAGGTCTTTCAGAAATGGTGAGAGCTTGGCAAAGGTACTGTTTTGGATTCCAGCTTCTGGTGTCCCCCCACTAACATGGCCATGCTGGCCAGAGAATTTGAGAATTCCAAAGGTACCTTTTCTAAGCTCTGCCTTAGATTGTTTTTCTTTTACAGCCAACTAACTGGTCATCATAACGGGAAGGGGTACTGGCCCAATGTTAGAGCACATGGTTTGCATTTAGATCATTACTGTTTTAGTTTCCACCATATCCAGTTAAGGGATTGGGGTAGTCAGTCTGGAAGAGATTTCTGCCTGAAACCATGTAAAGCTAGCACCAGCCAGAGTGAACAGTGATGGAATAGATGTTATTACTTTCTTAATGTTTTATTTATTCCAGTTGAGTCCCACACATTTCTGTTCTATTTTTACCCACTTGTTCCTCTTACGTTACTCACACACTTATTTTATCTGCTGGAACTACATCAAGCTGAGAGATTATGACTTGGGATGGCCCAGTGTTACCCAGTCAGCTTCGTGGTTATGTGGAAATACAAGCCTGGATCTCCACAGCTGTAGTCTGACAGTCTGAGCTAGATGGACTAGTGATACCATTCATTGTAAAGCAGCCTCATGTGTACCACCTTCATGTCTTGAAGAATGGGGGTGCTTGGCTTGCTGGGTCCATCTCCCAGTGTTTTAGCAACACCCTGGGTATACACTGCCCTTTCGTGGAGGAAAGTTGAGTCAATTTTCTGTGTTAGAGTAATCAGTTAAAGTTCCAATCCTAAACATAGTTACTAAAGAATAAATCTCACTGAAATCAATGAAATCAGAGTAAAATGCACAAAATCACAGTGTTAAAATCTGCTGTGATATTTTAAGTGGCCCTTGTTAACTATACAGCTTTTTGTAAAAAGAAAATTAAACTTAGTCTGTTGGAAATAGCAAACACAGATGTCACAAGCTGTCACAGAAGAAATAGTCCTTTGTATGCAGAAAGTAATCCTTACTGCAAGCACAAGAATGATCTGAAACAAAGGGTTGTTTTTCTTCAGAAATTGTTTTATTCACAAGAAGGCTGATGGAGATTGATTGAAATGCGTCCAATTAATCAACAAAGATTTCTAAAATTAAATCAATAGCTCTGCTTTACAGCTGGCAGCATCCATCTTACTGCTAAGACACAGTAGATAGCTGCCATTACAGAAAAAGCATTAAATGAAGCTGGCAGCAGAACCATTGAAACAAGTGTAAATTGAGGAGAAATCTGTTATTAATCTGAGTATCGATATCTAGCAGGGACGGTGTATTTGGATTTGCATTACAATGTGTTAGTTAGCATAAGCTTCTTTGAGTCTTAAAGGTGTATTTCAAAACAGGTAGTTCCAAATAGGAAAGAAGGTAGAATGTTGATAGGGGTGACTAAGAGTTTGAAATGCTGCTCTTTGTATTACAACCCCCAGAATCCCCAGCCCAGTCACTTACCATGCATGTTGGGAATTTCAGTAGTTGTACCCAAGTTTCTAAGTTCTGATCTATTTTGATATTGTTATCTAATACTGTTTTAATTTTTGTATGTCTTTAAGTATGTCTTTATTGTATTTTATGCCTTTTTCTACGCTGCCTTGAATCTTAGCCTGAAAGAAAGGCAAAATATAAATAAAATTATGGATAAATGGGTGGCCTGGATTCTCCATGCTATCTGACTTGACATAGACCAAATGTGGGCAACACAGGCAACCCCTGTGTCAAGTTACAAATTTTTCTGGAAATCCTTGAAATCCTTGAAATCTGTGGTCTAAAAAGAGGCTTTAGTTACAGTTAACTATATGTTTTTGAAGTCTTTAGGGTTTCTGCTGATGAGGGGCTAAGATACAACAGAACAGAAGAGAATGTATCTTCAAATATGGCTTCAGGAGGTCATTCAGGGATAGCTGTATTGGCAATGCAGCAAACTATAACAAAATCGACAGAAAAGTGGCACCTTTATTGGGCCAACTAAAATGCACAAAAATCCATGATGTATTTTGTGCATTTTTGTGCACAATAAAGGCATAATTATTTTGTGGATTTTGAATTTTGTTTTCCTCTAAAAGGAGGAAATGTTTTCGAGGAGATGTTTTCCTCTAAAATCTTGTATTAACTTTATTAGGGCAATCAGAAAAGTATGGGATCTTTAGGATCTCTAGACCTCCTTTTCAAGTGACATGTTAGAAAAAGGCGGTGGCAATCTTTTTTGATGACACTTTGGATGTTTTTTTCCTAGCCCACACTGATACTTCTGCTTTTAAAAAAAATCATGATCAAATCCCTAAGTATTACTAATTCCATTTTACTGCTGGTGGGATACAATTTTCTAGGCAGGACTTCTGGGAATGTTAATCACATCTTCACAAACTAGTATGGTTGTGGCACCTTTGTTACAGATTCTTTGACATGTGTGGTGGATTTAAATATTTGCTAGTAAACATAAATAACTTTAACTTGTGATGAAGTGAATGTCTGCAGTGATTCTGGAGAATGCTGTTATAGTGTGTGGCTAATGTGTATTATTTTTTCTCTCTCAATGTTAGATGGGAAGAGAGTCAGAGGCTGGTTTCCAAGGAGGTGTGTAGAGAAGTGTCTGTATGATTCTGAAACTGATCAGCTGCTGGACGGAGAAAAGAAAACAAGATAGCCTTTCTGCCTCCAGATTTTTTGAAGTCAATTTAAATTTTCCTTTTAGACCACTGTCCTCTTACTTGAAATGTTCTGTATATTACTATAGACCTGTATATTGAACAAAGAGTGTGTTTCTGTGTATTCACAGGAATGGGTGCCCCAGTACCATAATGTTAAATTTTATCTTTTGCCATTTTTTTTAACTGGAGGAAGCCATTCCATGGATGCCTTTTTTATATTAAAGCTTTCACAGGTCCAAAACATACTTGATTTATTTTCCTTTAAAAAAAAAATCTAAGGGTTTAGGGTTTTTGTTCCCCCTTATTGTCTTATTTTTTCGACAGTGCTCATTTAAAGATATCTGTTCATTTGTATATGTAGTCTGCTGTTCTTATATGTTATTCCAACATTGCCAGCTGGCCCCTTTCACTCTCTACTTTGGAATGTAAGAGATATTTGAATGAGTGAAAATGTGAGAAGATTTGATACTTGGAATTATTTTGCAATCATGTGGCAACTTCTTTTGTGAATCAGAAATAAAACCAAGGATATATTATGTATTTATTTTCCGGTGTATATTTAGAGATGAATATATTGCTATATTGTTGAAGAGATCTCACTGTAAAGTTGTGCACAAAAGAGAAAAATTGTAATGTTAGTGTAGTGCCCCCCCCAACCATATTCCAACCATATTAATTTTGGGGAAAGTTGCAGAAGGAGGTACCCTGTATTTCCTTGTCTAATGTCCCTGACCCCCAAATGTGCAACAGTAGCTTGGAGGCTTGAAGAGTCTACTCCGTCCTCTCTGCTCCTGCATGGGCCTTTCATTTATGGATTAGTAACTGGTTAAAGAATAGGAAAGATGTCAATGATGGTATACTGAAAGGATCTGTATTGGAATAGGGTTTTTTAAACCTGCTCATAAGTGGATTGGAGTGAGCAGTGGCATGGCCAGATTTATTGATGACATCAAAATATTTAGAGTGTTTAAAACAGAATGGGGACATGAAAGGAGCTTTTCAAATTGAAGAAATGGGGACATGAAAGGAGCTTTTCAAATTGAAGAAATGGTTATTAGCATGCCAAATGTCGTTCAGTTGAAGTAAGTAATGGACATTAGGGGGAAGTGCACAGTTCTGACTACATGAGAATATTGCTGAGACACAAAAGAGCAACGAATGATTCAGGCACTAGAGCCATTTCATTAGAATGGAACAGCGAGTAGGAATAAAAAGATGTATGTCATATTGGGCATGATATGGAGAAATTATGTAGGACTTTTTGTCCCCAGTTTTGAATACCAGAAGCTGGGGTCATCCGGTTCTGATAATTGGTTAATTAACCAAAGAAACATTTCTTCACACAGCATCTAATTAAACCACAAGTAGGAGTGATGGCAATCAATATGGTGGAAATGGCAATTAGAACAGTTTATATAGAGGATAAAGGTGCCAATGGCTACTAGTTATGAAATTTGTATGATTATTTCTAGGGGTTGAACTCGAAAGAGTGCAGCTACATTTTCCATGTTGTTTGGCAGTGTGAGCACAAGAATAAGCTAGTGAGAACTAGACTGATCTTCGGTCTGAGCCTGCATAATTCTTGCATTGCACTTCAGCAGACCAACAATGCAGCGTGGCTCTTTTTTAAGTACTTACTGGTTAAACAAAGGAGCACTTCGACTTAGAATCCAGATGGCACAGAAGCTAGCTAACCCCCTTTTTGAAAACTTGTGTTTTGTTTGCTGATAGAAACTGCTTTTTGATATGGAGCTTTACCTTTCCAGGACACTAGTTGACCAATTACGAGCCTGTGTGATGGTCATGTGCAAAAAAAAAAGCTAGCTAAAACTAGGGACACAATCATACATCCAGCAGTAGTATGCTTAAATTTGTAAAGCTACAATGATCCATAGCTAACAAACATCCTCTTCAGCACTGGTGTAGTGTACTTAGGCCTACAACCCACAACAACAGATATAAAGCTGTGTTTGCACCCAACTGACCTTTAAGACAGTCTGTTGCTGTGTAAGGAAAGGGGGGCTAGATACCTCTTTATATACATATGGTACAAACCACCAATACAATCTGGAGTTATGCCAGTGTAATGCCCCAATAGGATTCCAGCCTTGTTACCAAAGGCAACTGGATTATACAGCTGGTCAACGACAGTGACAATGAAAGCCAGTTGTGCTATCACATCCTGGCATCCTCCCACCTTTGCTTCAGATCCTTCATTCAATTGTAATGGATTTCCAGAATCAAGACGGTAAGAATATATTCAAACTGACAGCAAGGCTGAGCTCTTCAGTAACAGTCGGGTCCCTGAATTCTGCTTGGAAATGAAGCAGGAAGCACTGGCACCGTGGAAGGAATGGTGGACAGTTATCTTACATGTATTTTGTACTAAATCGTGTTTGAGAATCCCATAAGCATTACATTGTAATATCTCCACCAGGAAGTTACTAGATTTGTGGCAGTATGCAAAAAAAAAAGTTCAGTCATCTTTATGGCTTATTCCGTAGCACTTAGAGCACATAGCCTGCATAAATCTTAGGCTGATCACTGACTTTTAAGAGCAATTTAGCAAAACTTAAAAAAATTATTTCACTATAATAGCTACAGATCTGGGAATATCTGTTTCCCAGCCAGCAATTACTGCTCCAGGAGCCAGAATCCTGTATCAAGTGAGCAGTATGTTAATAATGCCCCTCACCGCACCATCTCACCCCTGGAACACAGCTTTCAAATGCTTGAAGTGTGTTGCCATGGCCTTGCATTGGCTCAAAATTGTGTCTTCAAGCATTATCTCAGCTGTAAAACAATAACAAGCCCATTATTGTCTCTGCTGCCTGGAAGCTACGGGACTGCTATTTGAATGTGGACACACAACCTAGCTCAGTACTGTTCAAAAGTGGTGGTTTATGGACCAGTGTCATTCTGCAAGCTATTGGCTGCCAGTCTGCAGATAGTTTTCATGGAAGAAAAGAAACAGCTGTAGGCAATGAGCATAAATATGGTACCTGGCACATCAGGGAAATAAAATCACAGGCACCCAGCATCAGATATGGGAAGCAATGATTTGACTGTCAGCTATCACTTTCTGATACATTTGGGCTCTTCAGGCTATTATATCCTGTTTAATGGGTCCTTAACAGAAGAAATTGTTTCCAAAAGTGCTGTTTATTTTTCACATTCATGTTTTTTTTTTATCAACCAGCAATAATGCAATCAATTTGTGCTTCATCAGAATTTGGTTAGAAAGAGGGTATATACATTTGATGTTAATATGTTTAAGCGTCCATTACAGAATGGTGAAATGCATGGCGTTCCTCAGAAAAATATTATACAAACATGACTGTACAAATCAAGACACTGAGCATATCACAGCAATATATTACATGCCCAACCCCACTAGAGGGTACAGCCACTGAGTAAGGAGCAGATTAAATTAGCATACAATCATAATAATTTAGGCAGGGCAGTACAGTTTCACAACAGTCTCTTAACACCATCACAAGCTTTCAGAGAGAGGCTGTTCCATCTTAGGAACATTCATTCCATATTCCATTCATTCCATATTCCAACTAGTCAAACCACCAAGCCTCTTTTTCTTTTAGAGTTATGTGATGAAGTAGCAAAGCAGCTTCCCAATACATTTTGTACAATATAAGTTACCTGCCCCACTTTAACACCTTAAGCATTTTTATATGAGGTGCACTGCAACCTGGAACTACATTAGCCAACCATGTTTCCTTCCCCTTTAAATAGAACAGGACCCTCCAGCTGTTTTTGGTCCTTCATTAGTCAACTATGTAGTGCCTCGAGAATATTTTCATAGTCCATTTTAAACACGCTTAGCCAAGGTAGCTTTGTTCCCACCCACTTTCTACATACTAGAAGTATAGAGTCCGTCAATTTGGCTCCTGAAGTGTTTGGATACTTCTGCTCTCTTTGCCTTCAGTGTTGGGGTCAAGAGTCCATTTTCAACTGTGAACATCCCTGGATGAAGGTAGATGTCTTTCACCTGGTTATAGGAGAAATATTTTGTCATGAAGGGGAATGTTCAACATGCTTGTTTGATGTGCCAAATGTGCAATTTGCCTTGCATCCAAGGTTGACACTTGATTACAGAGAAATGGTTCAAGAAATGTACAGCATTTCTCCAAACAGGCATCCCTTCTTCATTATTTTATTAATAGAGCAAGTGGTATCAATTCTTTTTTTTATTGTTTTGTGCCTTAGTGTCATTAATTTCTCATTTCTGACTTTCAAGACAACCTTAACATAAACCTGTCACAGGGTTTTCTTGGCAGGATTTGTTCAGAGGAAGTTCGCCATTGCTTTCCTTTGAGGATGAGAGAGTGTGACTTGTCCATGTTCACCCATGGCTGAATGGGGAAGAGATCCCTGGTCTCCCGTAGTCCTAGTCCAAAACCCAAACCACTATACCATGCTTTTTTAAATACAGCACAGTAAGTGCTCAGTGATACAAGTTTTCTTACTCGTCCTCAGCCATTTTTACAAAAGTTGTTTGATATCAGCTATGCACAGTCAGAACTATTTGTCCTGGACCTGATACATTATTTTATTAAAGCAAATAATGTACTCCTCTAGCAAAAAGATGTCACGGTGGCTTACAAGCAACAAGTTAAGCAAATGTCTAGATGAACAACTACTCACCTGTTCAAAGGACTTGAGGCCTGCTTCCTTTCCCAACTTGACCATGTCCATCAAGATAGCCTTTTTCACTGCCTAGAGGCAATACAAAGTTTTTAAAAAAAATCGGTGGTATTTTATGACTTTTGAAAGAAAAGCAGAGTAACACCTCTAGAGATAGAGAACAAGAAACTGAAAATACAGAGAACTCAAACTGGAGATTTTAGACTGGGAAATGATGGAATAAAGCCTACTGGGAAGCTCAGATCCTGTACAATAGTGTTGACTAGATTAGGCTAATTGATTTCTCATATCAACAGGAATCCCCTCCTCTGCAAATTTTAAAACCCTTTTCACTTTTGACTTCTTTTAAAAAAAAAGGTACCAAAAAGCAGTAAGCCATAATGAAAAATGTGTCATGCAACTTTAAAAAAAATCATATTTTGTCATGTTAATGGCAACAGGTTAGTTTGAGGGACGGTGTAACAAGTTGCCTAATGAATTACTTTCTAAAAGAGTTATTTCTGTGTTGAGTCACCCTTTCATGACACATTTAGGTCACCCGTGAACACCTGTAGAAAAACAGCTTTCTTTAAAAATATCTTCCCTCAAAACTCAGGAGAGAATAATTATTTTTTATTATTATTATTATTATTATTATTATTATTATTATTATTATTATTATTATTATTATTATTTCTTCATACCTGCCTCTCCCCATGGCTCAAGGCATAGTACATCATACATTAAAATACAAATAAAAGCACATAAGATGTACAGAGTTCAACATACAAGATTAGAAATGTAACATTTAACTTCAGCAGTCACACAAGCAATTCCACTAGCTTAGAGATGGGCAACATGCAGCCCTCCAGCTCCCAGCCAACACAGCCAATGATCATGGGAGGTGGAATCCAACAAAATGCAGAGGTCCACATGTTGCCTGCCTCTGCACTAATGCCTTCCTCCTGTCATTCGACCAATGACACTATCCAAGTTGGACAAATACCATTTCTGTTCCATTATACATCCATTTTGTGTTCCACTGTACATCCATTTTCCTCCCATTTTTTTTAAAGCTCCGCTGCTTAAATCTAAAGTGGTAATTAGGTTATACTGAAGATACACAAGCAGATGGAAAAATCCTACTGAGATAAATATTTTCAATTTTTAGATGACAGCTTACCAAACTATCTGAGGACCAAGTTCCCCGGCATATCTAGCTACTGAGCAGCATGTATGGAAGTAAATACAATTACCCCCTAATGTTATTGAGAGCGAGCACAGGCTCTCTTTCCAATGAAGGATGTTTATTTTCAGGAAATAAAGAGCAACACTTACTGCATTTTTACAGAGTTCCTCATATGAACCTTTTACTCCCAGTTTTTCTGCAAACTCTGGAAGTGTCTCTGGATCAGGAACCACCACACCCACCAGGAAAGACTGTTTGAGAAAGCAGATGAATATTTAGACTCTAGGTAGCATACAGAGTGAGGGAAAGGAATATGTTAAATGCAAAACTTTGGAAGTGATTAACACAAAACAAATCCCCCTGAATCTGACCCTTTGGGCCAAAAGATCCCACATTTCATTTTATCTTAAGAAGAAAGTAGTCTATTATATTCCTGCAGTAATCCTGCGCAGCAGCAAAGCGTGTCTTAATTTTACTGTTCAGATTGGAACATTCTGTTCACAGAGCAAACAAGTCCACACTGTGATTCATGGCATTGCTCTGAAAGAAACATGCTTACCTGTAGGCTATCTCCATGCACAAAGACCTGTGCTATGGGACCACTTCTGATGTAGATGTTTTCAATCTTTTCTGGTGCAATGTATTCTCCCTGAGCTAGTTTGAAGATGTTCTTTTTTCTGTCAATGATCTTCAGTGCCCCAGTCTACCAGAGAATGTTGTTATTATTTTTTTGATATAATTTATTATTCAGAAATACATTCCCATGTTCAATTTCAATGTGTTATCAAATGCATGAACTTGCAATGTGACACTAAAGAGGAAGCAGGCGAAAGAATAGCACTGAAGCTTTATAAAGCAATTCCAGCTTTGTAAAGTACAATAACAGTTTTTAATCTTAATTACGGTGGTCCTGTTATTCACTTACTCTGTTTCTAAAGATTCCAAAACAAAGCCATTTCCTCCTAACACTGGAAGAGAAATTGGGTGGGTCAGGCTGTTCTTTTATCCTGGAACACCATAGAAACTGATATTCAGGGGGCAAACAGTTTGTACACTTGATAACACAGTATAAGCAAAGCTCGCCTAATCATAACTGCAAGTTACGCACTATGATTTGTCAGACCAAGGCATTTTGTTGCCTTAAGTAAAGAACAAGCTGACACAGAGCTACCCCCATTCTCTCTAAATAAGCCAAGCAGACAGTTAGGTGACCTTTTCTTGTAGTGGGATAGTATCTTCCATCTCACTTGACAGTGCTGGGTTACCTGTAATACACAGCTCTATCCAAGAAAGGGCACCAACCAGGTGTTGGCCACTGCTGCTCTTTCCATACCACCCACTATCTTACTCTGCCTATTAACAGGAGAGGGCAACTATGGTAGTTGAGTGGCCAGTTTTGTTGTCCAGGACTGCTTGAGTGCTGCAAATGCCCCCCGGTCCAACCAAGAAAACACCAGAATTCGACAGAAGTTTTCTGCTGGTTGTGAAAAATGAATTTTTTTGCCTGTTATATAGTGCAGCCGTCAGTGCAAAAGTAGTCTTAGGAGGGCAGAATCAGGCCCAAGCTCTACATCGTTCCTACCCTTGTCCTAGCAGACAGACTAGTAATCATTGTGTGATGTATGAAGAGAGCTGTAATCATCACCAAGAGGGATCCTATTAGCATAATGTGCCAACTTCGCTGTCCATATGATGTGTGTAGAAAATGTGTATATACTTCCTCATTACTGTGAAGGTTAGGCATGATCTCACACAGCCAGTATCAAAGTCTTTAAACAGGAGTAGATCAGTGTTACGCTCGCTTTTTTAAAATTGTTATTAAAATTATTTATTAAAAACCCCACGGTAAAAAGCTTTTCTCTTATATACATTTGAAATAAAATATTGCAGTCTCTCAAATATTAAGGCACAACTAATCTGTCAAGCAAGAGTGCTGGACTTGCACTATCAGTCAAGAATGCTTTGGAAAGTGTGAAGGAAGTTAGAAAACATGGAGACTGCACTAAAGGTAATCAACCAAGGAAGCCATGGCCTTGAATTTGTAGGACCTGTGCAGCTCAGCTGATATCTGAGGATCTTGGAGGACTCTCATTGGCAAATAACAACACTACAATGGATCAAGCAGAAGTTTGCCCAGTCTAGCATTCTTTGGAAAAATCTTGGCCAACAGGTACTCTGTGATCCTCTGGCAGACTGCAGCCCACCTCATGCTACCCACTGTACAGCCATGCTCAGTAGTTTTTATTAATCAATGGCCCAGTTTCTGAAGCTAGAAATCCAGTGCCAGAATCAGTTCATATATAATCAAGGAAGCATGCTCTCAGAATCCACTCTTCTACAATAGCTACAAAGAGCATAGACTTCTACAGGCTTGGGACTATATTAAAAGCATTTGTGGCTTCAAATCTGCATAGTGATTGATTACTGCATAGTGAATCAGTATAGAGGGTAAGTGAGCCACACTTGTTACAATGTTGCCTTTTGTGTCCAGCACTAGATATTTTGGGAACATCTGGTCTCCATTCTACTTGGAAAGGAAGAAGTTTCTACAGCTTTGTGTGCTTTATGTTATCGTTCCCACAAGATATTTGATATGACTGCTCACAAAACCCCCCGTGGGGGACAACATTAATGACCATCCCCTTACCGGCATCCATTTCCCAATATCTCCAGTATGAAGCCACCCATTCTTATCAAGTGCTTCAGCTGTTCTTTCAAAGTCCTTCAGATAACCTTTGAATACATTTGGCCCCTTAACGCAGATCTAAAGAAGGAGGAACACAAAACTGATGTTAGTCCCCTACTAGTTTTAAAAAATTTCACACAGGAGTACATCAGAAAAAGAATGCGTACCTCCCCTTCATTGTTTGATGCAAAGTAGTTCATTTCAGGCACATCTTCTAGTTTTATGATGTTGCAAGCTAGGGGTGGTCCAACATGACCTAAAAGAAGAACAGTGACTCAGAACACTTAGTTTTGTTCTTGGTGCCATCTCAATTACCTAGATAGCCATTCAGAACAGAAACTTGTAGGTGGAATGTGACAAAAGTGATCACAGCTACTCCAGCTCATTCCTTTTTGCTACCTCTTGTATTCTGAAACAATTCTTATCCTACTTCATATTCATAACTCCATAATCTGTTCAGAAACCATATTGTTGAGATAGGCAACTCAATCACTTCCAGATGTTTTGGACTAAACTCTCACTGCCCCAATCAGTCACTATGTTCGCTGAGTTTGTGGGAGTTACATTCCAAAATATCTTGAGATTGCACATTTCAGAGGGCTGATTTAGGTACCCCATAGTCACAAGATACCAGTCTCTCCCATCTGTCTCCCTAATAGAAATAAAATTTGTAAGCACATCTGGACTGTGGTGTCCATACTGGCAGGAAACAGAAGTGTCAGTTGTGATTTGGAAAGAGGAGAACTGAAAATATTGCGGCAGAATTCACAATATTTAAGTGAAAGAACAACAGGGTAGAGTTTAAAGCACTAAAGTCTCCCTTCCGTCTAAAAGAAGATGACTTTCTTGCAACCCATGTGAAGATTCTTTGATTTTCTTGCCTCCTAATATTTTAATTCCAGACTAAACTTCAAGCCAAAAGGTCTCACCCACACTTAAATTTAAGAAATCGTACCTGCTCTCCAGTCTCCTGGCAATGAGAATGTGCAGCCAGCTGTGCATTCCGTCTGACCATATGCTTCAAAGATCTAGTTAGGAGGACAAATGTGATTTGATGCAGCCCTTGGAAAGAGGTAATTTTGTTGTTCTTGGCACAAGTCATTACAACATGGACTAAGAGGATGCAACTGCATAATTCCACCAGACCCTTCTTATTCAACTAGAATCTTCAGCATGTTCTTTCTTGTAGCTACTCTCACCCCACACCCCACAGAAAAACATGTGCTGGAGGGATGGAAACCTCTTATAGAGTCATTGTAAGTCATAGCTTGAAGGCACGTAACAACAACTACTACTTCTAAGCATTCCATTAAAAAGCAAGTTCCACTGAACCTCATGATACTGCCTAGTGTAAAGAATGGATTCTGGCAAGTGTTTCCATACTAAAATTTATCAGTGAACTTCCATCCTATAGGAAATAAATTTGCTCTTGTAACTAATACTACACTCAAGGCTGAAAACTGACTCCACCGATTCATCTCCCTGCTATTTCAGGAGTATTAGGCACTCTCAGGACAGCTGTTTAGCAGTGACCTTTAAAATGTTTTACAGTAATGCAGTATTGAGGCTCTTCATACTAATGAGGTAGTAAGAATCCCCAATCTCGTTTTCATTTAAAAAGCTGAGTTTGACAGATCATCTTCATTAAAGAATTAGATATGTACAAACTTTGTTTCCAGCTGTATTGAACAGCTAAAAATAGAAGTTGCTCCGAAATAAAAATTACATCACAAGAGGATTTTTTCAGACAGCAGGAAGCCATGTTACCACATGGACAATAGAAGCAGAACTATTCTACTCAGATATAGGCCATGTTTTTAATTGAAACAGAGGTAGCTTAGTGCTGCCAGGATAAAGTCTCCAAAAACCTCTTTGCTGTGTTTTTGTTTACGCCCTGCTTATCTTGATTTAACATGGAACTTCCTTGTACCAAGTCAAGTGGTCCATTTACCCAATACCACCAACTCTGGCAAGGGTCTCAGACACGTGTGTTTTGCAAGCATTTCCCCTTCCCTAATTTAATGCATTTCTGTGTATTCCTTCTCTGCCTTATACTTTTCCTTAGTATGTACATGTTCTGAACTGGAACTGGATTGCTCAGTTCTAAAGAGTGCATTCTGGTTTACTTACATGTTTGAAATTTATTACATTCTTACACACACAAAAAGTCAGACCTGATTAATTTCTCTTACAACCTGATTTAGTGATTAACTGTGGGGCCAGCTACATGAAAGCACATGTTCAGCAGGGAACTCAGACACTCATGACACAGTAGTATTGTTATCAATATATATGTATTCAATTCAGCCCCGGAATAAATCGCAAGTGAGTGGTAAGACATAACACATAGTTTCAAGGTCTATGACAACACTCTGACTTGCTTAAATCATTAAGCCTGGAAGAGACAGTGGCCATTTCCGCACTAGACTGTTATAGTGCTATTATTCCACTTTCAACATCCTATGGAATCCTGGGGTTTGAAGTTTAGGGAGGGGCCTTTGAAGCCCCTCCCTAAACTGCAAACCCCAGGATTCCATAGGATGTTGAAAGTGGAATAATAGTACTATAACTGTCTAGTGAGGAAGTGGCCAGTACTGCATCTGTATACCAAGGGGGCCATTAAACTACACTGTTATAGTGCTATTATTCCACTTTAACTGCCAAGGCAACACTGTACAGAATCCTGGGATATGCATTTTGGGGAAAGTCATTTAGAATTCTCAGTCAGAGAGATCTTGGGCCTCACTAAGTTACAAATCCAAGAATTCCAGAGACTGTTCTCATGGCAGTTAAAGTGGAATAATAGCACTATAACGGTGTAGTGTGATAGGGCCACAAGACAAGGAACATTCAGCAGCAGCAGATATAAGCATCAGATTGGCATCATTGCCCAGTGAAAATTGTCTCAAGCTACATTTGTGGAATAGGAGAGAATCAAGTTTAGCCTCATGGAAGGAAGAAGCCAAACCATCAGTGGCCTTTCAGTGGACACAATATTCAGCCCCAAGTTAGTCCTTTGTCCTACTTTCAAAAATAAGGAGTACCATTGGAATTACAGTACTTTAATTAACAGAGATTAAGGATGCTGAGTTTCTCATGTAGTTGTCCAATAGACCTGGAAGCTCCTTCTGCCGTGGTTGGATCTGTTCATTCACATGATACTTTCACCAGGCCAACAAATGGGCGAAGTGTACAGCAACACTGCAAAGAGATTCATATACCCAACTAATGTTTAGGAGATGGAAAGCATACTGGCTCTGCACTTACCTGACATCCAAAAGCTGCTCTGAGGAACGTTAGGACAGATTGAGATATGGGGGCTGCTGCAGTTACTACTATTCTCACCTTCCCACCCATGATGTCCTGTAAAGCAACAAAGAATATGTTACTGAATTGTCTCCATCCTATGTGCTTCTTAGAATCAGGGCCAGTATGCCTCACTGTGCACTTGATGAAATTTGCAGAGACACAAACATACCTGAACTTTCTTGAACACTAGCTTGTCCCAGATGCTGGTATTTCGTATGATGCCCTGCTTCACTTCAGCATGCTTCCTGGCCACAGCAACTTTTAACAAAAGTTTCTTGAGCCTTGTTTGGGCACTGCTTTGTATCTACAAGAGATTTGAACACATTACAAAAGTTGTTTTGGCCCACTCATCTGATTTTCTCCAGAAGCCAGCTCCTCACATACATTTCTGATAGCACTGCTTCCCTATACCACCCTACAGCTGTTATATATCTAATCCTAGATAATGTGCTGGCACATTTAACAGCTGTAATTAAGTATATACATGTTAGGGGAAAGCCCCAAGATACAGCTTTTGCTAGTGAGGCTGAGATCTGTTGTTAAGCATTCTTGTTGGGCTGTGGAACCTAGAGTTAAAGTTGTTTTATACAGCTGCTACCTTGTGTGTTGGCACTAGACAAAATTAAAGTAAATGCTGCTTTACATCAGGGTCAACATTTTACCTTGTCATAGATTCTATTGAGTAGCCTTGGCACCACTGGAAAAATTGTTGGCTTCAAAGCTTTCATGTCATCTGTTAGAAGTCTAATATCTCCTTGGAAAAACCCCACTTTCGCTCCACTGCTGTACATTACAGTCTGGAATGCAAATAGAGAAATGCCTTTATTATTTTTTGGTATGCCAAGATCAAGACCTCCAAGCTGAAAGCTAAACATTCTGCAGACCTTTACAATGACCTAAATGTTTGTCATTGACAGTGATAGTTGAGAATACTGGACATATCAGCAGTAGGGATCATGGTCAAACCTACCAATTTCATTTTCTCCCACATTGGACTATTGATTGAGTCTGATCAGAAATAAACTGAAAGAGTTCTTGCCTATCTCTAAATAGGTGAAGACAAAGAAACTGTATTTCTCAAGTTACTTCTTGAGAGCAAGGGCCTCTCACGCTACTTAATTATGGCCCTCAGATTCCACTTAAACTGCCACAGCTGCATCCTATGGAATCCTTGGATTTGCAATTCAGGAAGGGCTATTTAGAATTCTCAGCCACTCTGCCTCACCATATTACAAACCCCAGGATACCATAGGATGCAGCCATGACAGTTAAACTAGAAACACAAGGCTATAATTGTGCAATGCGAAAGGGCTCTTGGTGCTTTGATGTAACGTATAGTATTGGAAGTAGCTAAAGATCCTTTCCTGTAGTTACGACTGAGGCTGGAAAGCAGTAGGAAAAAAAACTGTGAAGGCAATATTTTATTGTATCTTGTCCATCATTCTGAAAGGTTGTTATCACTCTATGAATGTTTAGAAAAGGTCCAGATGAAGACAGATTAAGTGAGGACATAGCATATCCACATCTCATGATACTGCATACAATGTATTCACTGAGTGTGACTTTCAGTCAGTTCAAGAGGAAAGGAGTACTATCCTTTTACCAGTTTGATATATTGACTCTGTAAACATTTCATTATGGAGCATAACAAATTAAACATTTTAAATTAAAAACATTATGGAGTATAGCAAATTAAATGCCTGAGCAGTCACTCACTTGCAAGTGTAGAGATGCAAGATGCAGCGGAAAGGCCTAGGAAGCAAAAGTAACTTAGGAAGTCATTTACCTGCACTACTCTCTCAAACATGTGAGCTAGCGGAAGGTATGACATGGATATATCTGATGGCACACAAGGAGAAGTCATCTGGAAGAAAAAAACAAGTGGTATTACAGTCTGTTACCTCATTATCTTACTAGACTGTAAAATTTGTATGGCTTTGGAGAGGCCAAATAGACAACTCAGTTGCTTATCTTCTGGGGAAGGAGTGACTGATCATTCTGATACATTTAGAGAGCTTCTATCTAAAATTCATAAAGCAATTCCTGTATTGAAACACTTTACAGCTCAAATAAAGACTCTAAAATTGCACTGAAATTAAATTGGGGAAATAACACAGAACAGGGAAAAGTAGGATAAAATCTGAAGATTCCCTTCCCTATAGGTCAATATCAACATCAGCAAAAGACGCTACCATAAAGATGGTGCATCAATGGCATTTGTACCAATTAAAGCTACATAGAATCCATAAAAATCTATTTAAGAAAGCTGTGGAGGATATGGGGCAGTAGGAACACTTGATCACACATGGCTATGTTGTCCTAATATAGCTGAAGTTTGGAAAAATGTTATCAAGTGGTTAACCAAATAATACTGCTTAAATGGATCCTTACTGATACTGTCAATTTTTGAGAGTACAAATGAGAATGTAATACTTGGAAATTTATCTTCAATGCTACTTTTTGACTAATATGCTGTAACAGAATTATGATTTTGCTAGTTTAGTTTAAATGGGTTAGCTTCATTATTATTATTTTTTACTGACAAGTTTCTAATTATGATAAACAGTTTTTTAAAAAAATAGATTTCTGCTATAGTGCTTATAGTTAGTTTGACACATGAACACGGAACTTACCTCTAGGCTCTTCATGAAAGCAGCAGCATTGGCAACAACACATCCATGTGTTAGTAAAGCTCCTTTAGGGTCACCTATAAAACATGAGATCTGGTTTTCAGAAAGTAGGCATCCAAGAGACAATATTTAAGGTTGGCTGACTCTAATTTTGAAGAAAAAGTACATCATGCATCCCAGCTCTGTTATGGGCTTCTCAGCCTAGAATGCTCCCCACTCCCACCCCAAAATTCTCTCTCTCCACTTCTCCTACAAGCAGCAGCTGCTTCTTCCAAATGTGTTGTTCATATTGCAAGCAGCACATTTTTTCTTTGCATACATAGCAACTGTCAGGTGTGCAAACATACTGCATCATCATAAATGACATTTTACCACTACAGTAGGCAACATGTGAGCTTTCATATTAAGGCAAGTTCAGCCCCATGGCCATTGTGCTGTGGAGTGCCACAGGGTTCCATCTTACCTCCCATGCTATTCAACATCTATATGAAGTCAGTAGGGGAGGTAATTAGGAGACCTGGGGCTGAGGAATCTTAGGGCTCTGCTTCTCCTTGTCATCGGAGCCATCTCAAGCTATGTAAGTGCTGGAGCTGTAGTGGCCTGTATGAAAGCCAATAAATTGAAGCTGAATCCCAATAAGATGGAGACTGTGGATTTGTGGTTCTTGGGCATAGGAATTGGGTAGGTTAACCTGCCCTGGATGGGTGCAAAGTCTAGGAGTATTCCTAGATTCATTCTTGTCATTAGAGGCCCAGATAGACCTGGCTCAGAGTGCTTGGGGCCAACTTCAACTGATGCACAAAGCTATGACCATTCCTGGGCAGGGTAAAAAAAGCCACAGTAGTCCATCCACTGGTAACTTCCTGATTACACTGCTGCAATGCACCATATGCACAGCTGGCCTTGAAGACAACTTGGAAATAGAGCAACTACACTTCTCAATGGAACTTTGTACAGTTACCATATAGCACCAGCTCTAAAGGAACTGTACTGTCTGCCAATACACTTCTGGTCTGAATTCAAGGTCCTGGTGATAGCATTCAAAGTCCTAAATTGCTTGGGAGCTTGATACGTGAGGAAGAGCTTCTTTATCTGTATGGCTGCTTGAGAATTCAGACTACAGAAGGGACTCTTCATCAGTAGGGAAATACTTTGTGGAAAGACACTGGAGATATCCTTCTCTGCAGTGGCACTCCAGTTGTGGAATTCTCTCTCCTTGGAGGCCCAAATGGCAATAAAGTTGGAGTCATTTTGATGCCAAGCCAAGACCTTGCTTTTTATTAAAGCCTTTGGAAATAAATTATTTTATCCATTTTATCTATTTTGTCCTATGGTTAGATTATTTTACATGGTTTTAACTGGTTTTGAATGATAGGTTTTAAAATTGATAATCTATTTAATATATCTTCAATCGTTTTAAATTATTGTAGCTATTTATTATTCTGATTTCATTGTAAGCTGCCCTGAGATCTTTGGATATAGGATGGGATATAAATATCTTAATAAATAATAAAGAGGGGAAATACAAAGCAAGTGCTATCTGCATGTTTGCATAGAACCTTGTATGGTCTCAGCATCTGAAGTGTTCTATTAACTCCAAAATTGTCTTTCTTGGAGCAGAATTAGTGATTCCTACACAAGACACTATTAATAACATTCTTTCAAGTTTCCCACCTGTTGTTCCACTGGTGAAGCAGACCAAACTGAGGTCTTCTGGTTTGGGAGGCTGAAATTAGATAACAATTTGAGTCCATGTAGAACCAAATAAATCACATCACGCTTGGCAATAAACAGGCATGGTTTATTGGGTAAACTGAAAAAAAAAAAGTACTTACAACTGGTTTACTCAAGTTGTTTTTCCCAAGCGCCTATAGAGGGAGAAAAAACATGATTATGTATTGCATTCTAGGCATGAGAAGGGGTGGTACATGACATGGCCTCTAAACTGATATGTTCAGTAGGTAGATAATCTGAAATGACTGAAGCAATAATGTTTAGACTGAAGGTCTAAACAGAAGTAGAGATTGTAGTCTAAAACTTTTTCAGTTTTCAGAATCCCTCAGTGGTCAATACTGGCTGGAAGATCCTGAAAGTTTTCTCCCAAAGAAGTAATTTTTCCCCCGGCTTCATATATAAGCTGCTATGAGAAGTTGTTCAGAATCTCCCTCACCCACCAAAAATCTATGTGGACTTCCAACTCATACTTGGAAGTATAATTTGATGTCCATGAATAGCCCTGTATTCAAGGCTGGCCATGAAATAAGTGCTGGAAGGAGGACGGGATACAAATTAAATAAACAAATTGCACCACCCCAAACAAGCTATTCTTGTAGCTTCTAGAAAGAGCAGCTTCAACCACAAACAGGATGCAGTACCTCAATATCTCGTAATGAAATAATTTCAACTCCAACTTTAGCTCCTGTTTCTTTCAGTTTTTCTTCAAAAGGATCCATCAGAATAATTATCTTCAATCCTGGTGTCTTCTTTTGTTCACAGTTCTCAAGTATCACCTGTGCCTTCTCTGGCTTGTCACAGATCACTGTAGAAATGTCAGCTGAAAGAAGAAAAGATACAATTGAAAAAGCCGCATCTTGTCCATGGGAAGCAAGTTATAGGTAAGAGATACAAGTGCAGCTTCAGCTTGCTGAGGAGAGTCCTCCCCTTGGCACACTTGCCAGTAGGAATTTATTAAGAGAACACTGAAAATCTCACATTTGCTTACATTAAACAGCTTCAGTTTCCATAACCATTTTACAGAGATCCTATTTCTGCAAAGGCTCATATTTCAAGCCTTGAGTTTTTCCAAAAATAATACAAGATATTTGGCTGGCATGTTTGGGGTAATCATTTCAGTAACCGTAAAGTGGAGGGGATAGTTTACTTACTGGCACTCATGTGGGTCATTAACCTCTGTGACTCATAAAAACGAGACATGGTTGTCTGTTTTCACCACAGGGACTCACAGACACTTGATATTGGTCTTAAATTCACTATTAGGCATGCAGGCCTTATGGTTGCCTTTAGAGCTGGGATGGGGACCAACAACCCCCAACAGTTGTGGGACTTCATTCTTCAACATGTTCTGGAAATCACAGGTACCTCACTTTTGCTATAGGGATAACAATGGCCTGCAGTGGAGATGAGAATTATACAGCTCTCCAGATGTTGTTGGAACTACTAGTCCCACTAAACATAGATTAATGATGAGAAATGCCAAGAGTTCTGACCCAGCAACATCTGAAGAGCTACATGATTCCCATCCTTGGTCAATAGTTGTTACTTTACCAGCACTATCAGGAACGCTTACAACTACGCAAGTTGCATTCAAATGCCCGCTGTTAATTTTAACTGCAAACTGATTGGAACAGACTGATGGCACAGACACCATCATACCTTTAACCAACCACTATGTTATCAAATTATGCTTTAAAAGCAAGCTTTATAAACAGAGTTCCTAACACGTTTCCCTGCTGGAAGAGACACAGAGTGGGGGAAGATTTTAGATATCTTCCTCTGTCACTTCCTTTTATTAAGTCAGTCCTTCTAAGCACCTTTAGTTAACTTAGGAGAAGACTGATAGGCTATCATTACAGAAGTTTCTGTCATTTGGGTCTTTCCTGATATAACTGCAAGTTTTGCCAAGCTTTTAAATGAGAAGAGAGCTTGCCCAGACTAGCACAGGAAACCCATTACTATTATGCTACTCCCAAGAGATAAACTCTCCTGTACACTTAGTTTTGACAAGCTTTACTCTTAGGATTTAACCTAATTGGCTTTCATCTCCTGAAAAGCAGTAGAGGTCATTTAATAACTGAAATAGAACATGTGATTAAATCTGGTTTATATACTGAACCCATTTTTTTCAACACTGCCAACTTCATTAAAATTATGACCAGCTCCTTCCAAGAACTGACAACCCTGTTATGTGAAACTTTTGATTGCTCAGTTCTAATATTTCTTTTTATTTTTCTCATATTTCTTTTTCTCTTATTTCAAAGCAACATTGTTGCACGAATGAAATTAAACCAGCAGATAATATTGGTGCCAGAGAGGATCTCCACCCACAGATTCGGCCCCTGGACATCATTTACCCACTACTATACAGATTAAAGAAATAACAGTAATTTTTCTGAGTCAGATTTAATCACAGTTCTGACTTTAAAAAAGTTCAGACATTTCTGAATTAAGGAAATAATTTCCCATTTCCACTGCTAAGAGGATCAGTCAGAATTCACTTGCCAAGAGATGGATTTTCTTTATACATACACAGAACACATCATCCTGTCTCACAGAGAGAGACAGAGATGCTTACCTTTGTTAATAATGTACACAATTGCTTCTGGGCCCAGTGTGTCATAAAGGGGAACAGCCACCATTGAATAAGTATAGCAGGCAAGCTCAGATATGACCCACTGTGAGAGAAAATGTAAAAGTAACTTCACATTTATGCTAGTATGTGGAAAGCTATATCTAAAATCAGGCATATGTTAGTAGCCCTCCCCTTTCTCAGGTATTAATATTCTTCACTGGAAGACCTCGGCTTGCAAACTCAAAGCCTTACTGCTTTATTTCTACAAGAATGAGCAAAAGAGGGCAAGACAACTAGATGTCACCACCTAAATGGTACAGAAAGCTGCAGCTCTGGGCAGTTTACATTAGTAAATCCTTAGCACATCACATACTAATTCTAGCAATATAGATGGCACACCAGTGCCATTCAGATATTGGCCCTAATAAAAGACCAGACAAATAGAGTAGGTAAGATAATGCTACAGGAATCCATCATGGATAGATTCATCTGTTCCCAACTCAGGCATGCTCTGATTATAGTTCAGGTTATACCTATAATATGCATATTACCTCTGGTCTGTTCTGAGCAAAGATGCCGATGAACTGATCTGACGAAGGTTTACAACCTTTGTATATGAGACCTGATCCCAAGTATTCACCTCTGTCCAGAACCTAGAAAAATGACAGATAATCAGTTTCTATGTGTAAAACTTTTATTATTATTATTTATCAAAATCACTTTTTATAACCAACCTGTTGGTAAGACAGCCACTGATACGGTTGCTTTGGTTTTCTGTATCCTAAACAAGGGCCATTTTCTGCAAGAGATTGAGGTTAGTCATCTTAAGAGGAACAAGATATGCAACTCATCAAAACAGAAGCAGTAGTTGCTGTTTAAAGTGAGAGCAAGCCATGGGTAAAACTATACATGATTCAGGAAATTCAGCACAGGCTCACAAGATGTATTTGCTTATATATGTACAGGGACTCAGAATGCGGTTGTGATCAACTTGAGGGTGATGGAGGAGAAATGTATGAGCTATTAACCATTTCCTTCAGAGCTGCTGTTTGGACTGTGCAGTATGCACGTAGAGAGAAAAATACACAATATGTGGTCTATATTCACTCTGCCCAATCTCCCAATAGGCTTAGAACAGATGCTGAGGGACCCATTTGTAGAGTTCTGATCAGGGAAGCTATCAACTGGCTCTCCCTTAGAGGTACTATTCCGATTAAATTGGGACAGAGGCCCATCACACCACAATAGAAGTTTAAAGTGTGTTCTTCTATGGCTTCTTTCACAACACACAGTTACAGTACTTTGACACCATGGCTCCATCCTAGCAAGTCCTGAAATCTGTAGTTTCACAACTCATTTTGCATTCTCTTATGAACAGTTCTAGTTCCACACTGTACTACAAAACCTAAAATTCCACAGAATGGCACCATGACAATTAAGTGGTATCAAAATACTATAATTATGTGGTGTGAAAGAGATCACAATAGATTGTCATATGCTATCATTCACTGTCAAGCTTCACATTCCAGTAAATGGAAGTAAAGTCTCCCATTTCATACTAGTTGTTTGGATGCTACAAGGAGACCTAAAATGAGCCAGAAAGAATTCACTTTAGATTTCAGGTGGACCCAACTGTAAGATCAGTTATTTGAGAAGCACATCCACACAGTTAGTAACCACTGAAAGTAAAACACGCTGGTCATGGCAAAACCACCCCATTACTTAAGACCATTGTGAATCAATGTTTTCCTCATAATGCACAGAAGAAAAGAAACCTTGTAACAAGATATTACTGTGTCAGCACCTTTGTACATAGCACTTCGGAACTGCATTTCTACCTGTCTCCCCAATGATTAAGTTTGGCGTAAGGTCTACTCCTGAAGTGCGGATAAAGTAGCAAGATGAAAATGATTGTGTGCATATGGTTTAGTAGAAGTCTCAAAGCTAACTGCTTGCTTACCTGACACATAACGTCCTCTCCGGAAAGTTTCATACAAGGTCTTCGCATCCTCATAGTAATAGGAGAGAAGCTTGCCTTCAGGTACAAGTGCACTCCTTCTAGCTCCTCCCTATATGTGGAAATTACTGCGGTTAAATTTTGGATATGGATCAGTCTACATTCAAGCTTTTTTTTTGCCATGGCGTATAATCATGCCAATCTTCTTTACACGGAGAAGATGAAAGCAGTCATGCTAATTTATAAAGATGAGAGCAATACAGCTAGTGATGGTTCTATTAATGCCATCTTCTCAGTTTGGGCATAGCCTTTCCAGGCTCCCTTTCTGAGATCCTGAAAAGACTGAACAGCCCACCAGTAGAAGCATAATTATCATATATCTAATGACAAACAGGCTCAGCAACTCATGTATTTGAATCTTTCATTTCAGTTGGCAGTGACAGCTCATAGAGTGACTTTGCTTTTACCTCAGTGCCAATAGACTGCTTGTTTAAGTCAACTGGGGGTGCAACTGGCTTTGGTTTAGTTATCAACCATAGGAAGACTGTTGTTCCAAATGTTATAAGACCAATCAAAGCAGGAGTTGGGAGCGGTGAAAACAGCAGCTGAAGTATCCAAATCATCCTGCTGGATCAATGCTGGCAGACTAATGAAGCCTAAAGCAAAAGAGGCAGAAGGTAGTGAATATGAATTACTTTTCTATGCACAGTGGAATAAAAATCTAGCTGATTGACACAGCAACCTCTAAACTGGGGCCAATGTCATAGTACACAAGTTTGAATCTAGACAAAAAGTAACCAACCTGTCACTAAGTTCAATGTATATCCAGATGATAGTGTCATTAGTAAATCTTAATGCTCAATATTGTTTTGTGTCTTCAAGTTGTTTCCAATTTATGGCAACTCCAAAGCAAACATATCACGGAATTTTATTGGCAAGATCTGTTTAGATAGAATTTTCCATCGTCTTCCTCTGGGACCAAGAGCATGGAACTTTCTCAAATGAATGTTGGAACATTTTCCAACATTCATTTCAGATAAGATCTTCCTGATCCTACTTACGAACACAAGTTTCAGGACTGAAACAGACATAAATTGAACAAAATTCTCAGCCATCTGCATTTGTTAAATTCAACAAGGACAAGCTATTCCTGGTACGGAGATGGCTGTATGGCTGCTGCTGAATAGCTGCTAAAGATTAAGAGCATCTTAATGTGGGGTTGGAGGGCAAGGAGCCAAAGAGCTTGAAACCCTAATCCAATGCTATAAGCACAGTTGAATATACAGGAATTCAGACTCAGACTGCCTAGATCAGCAGAATAGGCCATAATTCAGCATGCACTACTTAGCTGCATGTGTAGTTTGCTTCTGTAACTAACAACATCTTCTGGCTGGACCCCACCAATTCTGACATACCACACAGCAGCCACTGGAAGCAATGGGGTTGACTGTCAATCAGTAAGAGATCTCCAATGTGATTGTCAAAGCAGGATCCCTGCTGCAATCTCTCTTTGCACTGGAGATAGCTCATGGGAAGAAGTTGCATCCCAATAGGGAGAAGAACAAACTCCCCATTGCTCACAGGATTGTGGGATTTTTACAAACCCTATGTATTCCCTACATTATTGAGTATACAAGGATAGTCATAAGAATCAGTTACAAACACATAACTCTAGGTTATGCATTCAGAACTGCAACTGAGAACTGAAACCATAGTTTTTCTTCTTTTTTTCTCATACTTGATTTTTTAAAAATCCAGTTCTTTCTGACAAGTTAGTACAGTTGTTTGGAAACTCTGGGAACACTCTTTTTACAAAAAAAACAAAACAAACAAAATTCTTACTCATCCCTAGCTCCAGGAATGAAAAGATGGATTGATACCTTCATGAACACAGGGATCCATTATGACCTCTGTGTTTAGTCGCAATTCAAGACATTCACTTGCAGCTAAAAGCCATTTCAGAAGCCAACACATTCTCAGCAATCAAGAGAAATGCCAATGATTTACTCTTTGACAGATTTATAGGTCTTATCTTCAAAAAGTGACGGGATGAGGGCAGAGAGGCACAAATCTTTAAGTGCCAAACTATTCACAGTTCCTCACTTCCTTTAATATTTCAAGTGGCTCTGACTTAACCAAGCAAGTTGCTTTTGATTGGCTACAATCAAACTGATCAAAAATTAAAGAAATCTCACCATGGCACTACCATGCCATAGTGGTGGGATTCTGTGTTCCTGTGAAGCCAAGAAACTATGCTGATGGTAACAGGACTGCTAGTAGGATCTCCCATGTCAGACAGATTTTTGCTCAGGATCCAGATAGATGTGCCAAACAATGGTTTAACGTTGCAGCTCACTCCTCTTCCACAGTGAGTGGGACATCAAAAGCCCGTCTGCATGGTTTACACACAACTTCAGAACACTCTTGGTAGTAAATTATATGTCTTACTGTTGACAAATCCACTTCCTTCAAGACAAGTTCCTTTCAGTTACAGATAGCTGCCTTTATCCCTTCTTCAAGGGAAACCATTATATTTCAAGTTCAATAGCATATACAACTGCAGTCTATCTAACACTTATACTTGAGTGCTATAATACCAGAAATAGTGTTAGGTTCTAGGTAATCCCATTACCTTCTCTTTTAAGAGTGTTTTCCTGACAAAAGACAGCTGCCTCTACTCACTTAATTGGGCTGTTGCAGGCTGTGTGGTCTAGCTGATAAATCGAATGGCTGAGATAAGGCTGCCAGCTCTGTCTCCCCACAGTTGGCAACCCAGTTGCTTCTTGTCTCTGTTTTCTGTCATCCCCCTCCCATCCGGCATCCTGTCTTTTTAAGGGTTGCTCCACAGCCACACCTCCTCTTCCCCACACCTCCTAAGCTTATGCCAGAGCCGAGTTTCTGAGTTTGGACTCCTCTTTTGCAATTGTTTCCCATCATAGCCAACAGCTATCACATGTCACAGTGGCCTCAGCCTGCAATATGCTCTTTGGCAGTTCCCTTGTGCCAATTATACCCACAGATTGGAAACGCTCAGTATACATTCCAATACAACAAAAATGGGACACCAGGGATTGCAGTAACCACAGGAACATTGCATTAATTTCTCAGCAAGCAAAATTATGCTCAAAATTCTACAAAGACTTTCACCATATATGGAGCAAGAAATGACGTATGTCCAAGCTGGGTTCATGAAAGGAAGAAGCACTAGAGATCATATTGTAAACATATGCTGGATAATGGAGTACATCAAAGAATTTCAGAAGAAAATCATCCTGTTCTTTATAGATAACAGCAAAGCCTTTGATTGTGTAGATCACAAAATACTATAGATCACTCTTAAAGAAATGGGTGTCCCACAACATTGTCCTGATGCATTATCTGTACTCAGGACAAGAGTCTATTCTCAGGACAGAATAACAGAATGGTTTCCAATTGACAAGGGGGTCAGGCAAGGCTGCAATATATCATTCTGTTTAACTTTTATGCTGAACATATCCTATGTAAAGCAGCATTGAATTGGAGGAAGGAACATCAACAATTTAAGATATACAGAGGACATCATACTACTAGTAAAAAATAGCAGACTTGAATCAATTATTGAAGAAAGTCGAGGAAAAAAGTGTTAAGGCAGGTATGCAGCTGAACCCTAAGAAAACAAAAGAAATAATGACCACAGATGATTTACATACCTTTGAAACAGACAATGAAAAAATTGAAATAAAGATTAGAATTATCAGTGTCATCCTATTTCCAATTATAATTGTGAGAGTTGTACAGTGGAAAAAAGCCAACAGGATGAAAATCAACTCATCTGAAATGTGGTGCTGGAAAAGAGTTCTACAGCTACTGTGGACTGCTAAAAAGACAAATAAATGGGTCCGGAGCAAAACAAGCTGGAACTCTCCCTAGAAACCAAGATGAATAACCTGTCATACTTTGGGCATTTCATGAGAAGACCTCATTCAATAGAAAAGACAGTAATGCTTGGTAAGAAAGAAGGTAGAAGGAAAGGAGGAAGACTGCATTACAGATAGACGTCAAAGAAGGTACAGCCCTGAGTCTGCAAGACATGAGAAGTCCGTTGATGATAGGGTGACTTTGAGGTCTCCCCATTCAAAGGGCCACTGTAAGTTGAAGCTGACTTGACAACAGTTAACAACAAAAACCCAACACTCGTACTCTTGCAGGAAGCTGATGTTCCAACCTGAACGTTATGTTTTTATATATATATAAAAAATCAGAGATAGCATGTTTGCCAAAAGAAAAACTATCAATTTTCAAGCAAGATATGATGGTAGGGAAATTAAGTTGATGCTGATGTCAGTGTTTGCACGATGTCTTGAGCTAAAATGAAGAAGGAAGAGAGGGGTCTGCTGGCATTCAAATGAAGTTGCAGTAGGTGATCTGACAGCTGATGGTTTCCCTGGCATAACCTCTAGACAAAATACTGGGAGCACGACTGGCAAAACAGTTTAATCTTCCATTTTTTGCAAATATGAAATCGTTACACAAACCTGCAGAATACATATTTGTCTGCCATATTTACTAGAGGTTTTAAAGTAATGGCAAAGTATAATAGTCAACATTTCTAACTATGGTAGTTTAACTTGGTGTTATAGTCTGGTGAGAGTTTTAGAATTCAAATTCAGCTGCCTACTATTTTAATTGCCTAAGCTTAGGGGATTAGACATGAGTCCATACATGCAAAGAATAATTAGACAGTACAAGTGCAGAAATGAAGCTATCCTGGGAAAGGCAGCCTTTATTAATACCTCTCCTGACATATGCCTTAATTATCTGAAGTTCCTCTCTTTATCAGGCCTTGAGCAACTAAAGTGTAAGCCATACACATAGGACCAAGTTCTGTTACATCCACATGGTTCTCAGAACTGAATTTGGAAGTACTCAATGGAATGTTATTTGGTGCCTGACAAGCACAGGGGGAGGCAACTTATGACCTTCCAAATCACATCACATCTGCCCCTGCCAATATAGTCATTATGGAAGCTGTGATCCTACAATATCTGTGGTGCCACAAATGTCTGCTCCTGAACTAGATTAAGAAACCATTAGCATATAACTCTTAATGTTCACCACATATGGTTTTTCCAGTAAGTATCATCACTACTCTGACAATAAAGGCCAGCATTAAATACTAAACTAGACAAGCTTGGTAAGATCAGAGACACGGGCAACTGCCAGAGAAAATACAAGTATAGATCAGGCAGTGACACAGTACCAACTATGATGTGAAGATTCTCCACACTGTACAAGCAGAGCAAACTTATCCCCTTTCATATCTGAGAGATACTGAGAATCTGTCCATTGAGTAGCTTATACCACTAGAGGTCTCCCAAGCCCTGTTTAAAGTATTTTAACTATGGCCATTTCCGCACGTGGCGATGGAATCGCCCCGGTCCAGTACTTACGGGATTTCTTGGCTCGATGCTCGGGTCCAGGCTGCTCCGGAGCAGTGTGTGGCCACCGCTCTGCACTGCTCTGGGGACGAAAATGGTAGCTTCCGGTTGGTGGAGGTTCTCCACCAAATGCTGAAGCTCATCAGCCTAAAGTCCGCCCCCGGCAGATCTGCAGGCTCACACTGGTGCGAGCCTGCAAATATGCACCAGAGCGCAGGAATGGAGTGGTACGGAGTGGTGCGGAGTGGCGCGCTCCGTGCTTTTTAAAAACCTGAAGAAACAGATTTTTAAAAAGCACGCTGCACGACCACTTCGGGTTGTTCTGGAGCGGATTGAGGTGCGCAACTATGTAAAGTAGTCCGACCCAGTCCGCTCCCAGGTGCAGACATCCTCTCTGGAGGGCGTTCTGCACCAGTTTTTTAAGCCCATGTGGAAATGGTCTATGTTTGTTTATCCAAAAGGGCTGGGAGATGCATGTCTCCAGGCAACTACTGATGTCTGCCCTTTCTCTCCTAGAAATGATCGACAAGTAAACGTGTCATTTGTAGCTATTGATAGCCCTTACTGATGCCAAACAATGGTATCTTTGTGAAAGTGCAAAATATTTTTTACTATGGCACAAAAGGTAAGTAAATAAATTTAACACAGGTTGTGTAACATTTGCTGTGACACGCTTAAATAAGTTCTGGTGCAGTCCACTGTCTCCAGAAGTTTGCAAGCCTGAGAGCAGGGAACTGTTTTGTTGTTCTTTTACTTGTAAAGCATCCTGTACAGTGGTGATGCTATATAAATAAATGAGAAGTAGTAGTTATTCAATAAATCCACCTGTCTAGAGTTCCTGTGCTACAGCATCTCAGACTGAAGACACCTGTTTCTGGAAAGTCCCCAAGTTTGCTGGAAAACATATCTGCTGGAAAACAAGCTATCAAAATAACTCCAGGAAAATGACATACCTATCAGGGTTGATTTATTTTTTAAAAAATCCAAACTATGAACATCCCCTGAGGCACTGTTAAATTCAGGATTACAAAATAGCAAGAACATGGTTCAGTTGTGACTCTTCCTAGAGCTGATGATACACTAAAATTAAATGAACAGATGAGGAGGCATTAGTCAGAGAAGTAAGCATGAGTCCAACTGTGACTCTGAAGGTGTTGCACAGATCCAAAGCTGATATGGCAGAAACTGTTCATAAGACAACTATTACCTGGAAGTTCCACAAATCTGATTGTTATGGAAGAATGGTGAGAAATGAGGCTCAGTGTTTGCAAAAGGGCATATAGGAGACAAAGCAACAATGTGGAAAAAGGATCTCTGGTCTGATGATACCAAAACTGAACAGTTTAGCTTTCCTGTAAAACATGATTCAGTAGCACTCATTGACCTGAGATGAACACCTCCACAATATAGCATGGTAGTGGTAGCATCCTGTTGTGGTGATGCTTTTCGTTGGAAGAGACTGGGAAACTGGCTGAGAGTGAGGGTAAGATGTATGGAACCAAATACAAGGCAATTCTACAGAAAACCCACTTTAGACTAGAAGGGAGCTGGGACTGGGGGAGAGGTTTGCCTTCTAATAGTACAGTGAGCCTTAACACAGAGCAAAAAGTGACTCTGGAGTGGTTTAAGAACAAGAACCTGAAAGTTTCAGAATAGCTCAGTTAAAGCCTAGATCTCAAACCAATTGAGAATCTGTGGCAGGACTTGAAAATGGCTGTTTGCAAAATTGCTTCAGCTTTGTTAGGTTGGATGTTGGCAAAGACCGTGGGAATGAGATGTGCAAAGCTGATACAGACTTACCCAATATCCAACCTAACAGAGCTGAAATAATTTTGCCAAAAATTGTGGGAGCCCAGTGCACAAGGCTGATACAGATTTCCCCAAAGTGGTCTAATTGCTGCCAAAGGCGCATCTACCAAGTGCGTGAATGCTTCTACAATCAAGTGCTAGTTTATTTTTTGTTCAGTTGAATTTTGTATCACAGCTTTGTGTACTTAACTTGTGCACTTAATTTTGCACTTTTACAGTGTTGGTATCTTGTATATATCAGCTGGCAACAATGCATCAATTAGGAACAATGCTCATTAAATCTATTGCAATTTCAGGTTGTAACACAACAAAATATGGAAAAATCAAAGGCTGCAGGTGCAGGACATGATAGCTATCCGACTCTACACTTTTATCATACAGAGGCATAGTCAAGTCCTTTCTTTGCTGTTTTATAACTTATATATCTGTGACCCTCTGGATGTTTTTGGACACCATGACACATAAATCCATTATCATGGATTATCATGGCCAGGGTAGCTAGGACTCATAGGAGCTGTAAACAAAGAAAGCTGGAGAACTGATTTCCTGCCTCCTACTCTGGATGTTTTGGATTTCAGTGTCCATATATCATAGCCCAAATTGCCAATGGTTATGGATAATGGAGCTGTAGTCCAACACATTTGGATGGATAAAAAGCTTTCAACCTTAACTGTACATCCAGGTTGTTGCTTTTGGATGATAGGCCCCGGTAGTGTGTCTTTAAGTAGTTTCCAACTTACGGTAACCGTACGGCAAACCCATCATAGGTTTTCTGGGGTCTGAGAGTATACGAAGCATCTAAGGTCACCCAGTGGGTTCCCATACCTGAGCAGGGAATTGAACGCTGCTCTCTAGGGTTGGCTCTCCTGGAAGACAGGCACTTCACCTAAAAACCCCATAAAGCATATCAAGTTCATTTCCAAGCACACATTTACAGAAGAAGAAACTTCAGAAGTCTGGGTAAGATGAATCAGTGGTCTGACTCAATGCAGTGTCCATGTGTTTATGGGACTTTAACAAGTCATATGGCAAAATATTTTTACTAAGGCTAACAATCTTTTGGAGCCTATTCTGATCCACTTGCATAGTTTCCGCCTTTACCTGCTCAGGAAAAGCTTAGGTCAGGTTGCTCCTCTAATCCCGAGAAGCTCAAGGACAGTATTAGCAGTATGAAGTTCAAGCAGGTCACAACTCCAGAAACACTTCAAAAGCACTTTAAGGGTCTGGTAAGGAATGTGCTGGGTTCTAGCAGTTTCAAAAGATGTGGAAGGGGACTTTGCATCTCTACTTATTGCATAATATTCCACAGATTGTGGCTTTTGCCCTTAAACACACATATTAATGACTTATTAACATATTCAAGAACAGCTCACATCCTCACAGGAGTACAGGAACCCCTTTTGACCTATTTATCAAACAGTGAAGAGGTCACACTAGTAAGGAAGAAGTTAAAGTTCATGAGGTGATGAGTTTACACTATCTCTTATCTCTCTTGATTTAGTTTCTCAGCTTGAACAACCAAATGCCAGCAGAACTCAGAATGCCATCTGTTTTTTTTAAAATCTCTTTACTAGAATTAGCTATCTTGTTTAAAGGTTAGCTGATACTTCATTAAATACTACCTCATACTTTGAGATCTGTTAGAGGGAAAAAGCAAATGTATTAAAGCACATTTTAAGTTGCATTTAAATTGTGAATTATGAAATTGTGAATTTTAACAATGAATTTTAAATATGTATTGACTGTTCTTAGATATTTGTATTCTTTGTTCTCTTAAGATATTATGCATTTTAACTAGTGCTTTTAATTGATGTTCCATCTTTCACCGATATATGTTATATATTAAATCTATTGTTGTCCCCTGCCTCAATCCATGGGGAGTGACAAGGAAGAAATAAATATTATTTCTTTTAAGAAGGTAGATGTGATCAGAACCTCCAGGTACATTTGGACTGTTAGAACTATCTGAGGTAGAACGGTGTTTTCTAGAAGTGTACCCTCAAAATTTTCTAGAGTCCAACTCACTTTGGACTCAGTTAATGGTAGAAGGCAGCTAGCAGCTGTTGAAGGCTGTTGAACATATTTTATGGCAAAAAAAAAAAAGCTTCTGAAAAAGATACCAGGGGAATTTAATAGTACTTATATTATTAATTTATGCCCACCCCTTTCTCATAGAGTAAGCCTACTGTTAATATCACAGGTTACACATATCTAAACTACAAATACTAAAATAATTATAAATGTCTGCCAAAAATACAATAAAGGCAATGCCAACAAGTAGCATTAGAAGACAAATCAAGCAGCTGCTTATTTTTCCATGGCTTCTGTGAAGAGAGAGATTTTTGACTGATGCTATAAAGCTAAGAGTCTAGGGGAATAACTGGATCTCCAATGGAGTGGAGTTCCATAATCATCAAGAAAGCCTTGATGTATAATAAGGAAAAATAAGGCTATACCATAACACCAGAACCCATTGGCTGTGTTCCAAATTATGTGCATCATTCCTTAGGAGTACTTATTTCTGGGAAGGCCCAAAAGAAGACTGTTAGCATCATCTTCTCACTTCATTTGAGTCACCACTGCTGCTACAACAAACTACAGATTAGCCAGGGACCCAAAAGGATGTTCCTCACCCATAGAAACACTGGGAACTACCTAATCCTTACTATTGAACAATTCTTTCCTGGTGTGAGGAAGATTATTTTCTACTGTTATTTTGGAACCTTGGGCAATCAGCCATTGGAGCAGCAACCGTCACACTGAAGTTCTGACAAAACAGCAGGTAAAATCTTGGTGCCTTCCAGCAGTCCCCACAGAACTGCTGTGAAGAACCAGCAGAAATAAGTCATCCAGCTGCCCAAGGTGATATGGCTTGTTAGCCCCAGGCGTAAGAAGAAAGGAATTTTTCTTCCACATGTTCACAGCAGAACTTTAAAGAGAAATAGCAGTTTGAGTTTTTGACTAGGGCTCCAAGATAGCAGTGTTTGAATCCCTGCTCAGCCATGGAAACCCACAGGAGGACCTTGGGCAAGTCACACTCTCTCAGCCTTAGAAAAGGCAATGACAAATCTCCTTTGAACAAACCTTGCAGAGAAAATCCTATGAAAGATCACATAAAAAAAGCTTCATTGTGTTAAAAAAACACAATGATGCATGTGTTATTTTGTTGTATTGTAACCCACCTTATGCTCTTATCGTTTAGTGCAAATACAGACTGTAAATATAGAAAAATAAATTCTCCCTGGTTATTAGAAGGAGTGCCAGTAAATACAAATGCTTGTATTTACTGGTTGCTTTCAATACCATGTTTCACTGTGTTCAGAAATTCAGGGTTGTGCACATTCACAACATAGGGGGAAAACCCCCAAACCCTTATATCTCTCTTTAAACACAACACATGCATGTCAAAGCACCTGGGTAAACAAAAATATATTTTTTGCTTCACAACAGAAAGAACCATGCATAAGCCTCTACAAAGGAATTTATAAGGAGTGTTTCATAGCCAGGGCACAAGCAACAAAGGAGTCCTTTCATCTGTTGACATGTACTGTGTCCTCTCTTAAAGGCACGTGAAGAAGTGTTTTGGCAGTTAAACAAAGACTCTTACAAGAAGAGGCACTCTCTTGTATTTGAAGCCCAAGCCACTTAGGGCTTTAAAGGTAAGTAGTAGCACCTGAACTGTCTCCAGAAGTAAATAGGAAGGCAGTGAAGTCATTTAAATAGCCAAAATGTGCAGAAACTTGGCTGTACCATGCAAATTTCTGGAGCCACATTCTGTACTTTGAAACTTCCGGCTGGTCCTAGAGTGAACCCCATGTCTAATGCACTGTAGTAAATGCAGCTATGATGTTACCAAAGAACAGATCATCTTGGCCAGACTATTCTTCTCCAGTTGTTTTTACCATGGGAAAACTGGCCAAAGCTGGCAAAATGCTTCCTAGGCAACATCCAGTCATGAAGCCTCATATTTAGGAGTTCCCAGAACAGTACACCTGTTCTTTCCAGGTGAGTGAACTCCATCAAAAACAAAAGGAACACCGATTTCTTCAATCCAAAAAGCACCCACCAGGCAGTGGCTATACCTGTAGGGATCATTAAGAAAAATCACTGTTGTTTTGCTGTTTGATTTTCAACATATCAAGGAGTCCTCCAAGTTCTGCAACAACAGTACTGTAGCAGACTAACTCATACAATAATTCAGTAAAGAATTTATCCAGTTACTGTTAGCTGTTCTAGTAGAGCACAACCTTTCACATACATGGAGAACAGCATTACCATTCTATAGACAGATGAAAGCACACTCTGGGCTGAAGCACTTTGCAAAAAAGATGGACTCAAGTCATTAAGATCTGGCCATATAGACACTTAATTGGTTTGGTCTCATGACTACCCATTCAACATCTCTAATATATTTGATTGATAGAAACGATTTTTTTTACCTCCTCCAACAGAATGTAGTTGAACACTGATCACACACAATGCAAATAAGCAAATATTCTGTACAGTGCACCTTCCATATATGCAGGGGTTCCTTTCCAGGAACCCCTGCATAAAACAAAAAACATGAAGCCTTGCATCCTATTATAGTTAAAGGACACAACATGCACATGTCTTCATGTTTGCTTCATCCACTGAGTAAGGGCCTTTCTGCATTACACTGTTATAGTGCTATTATTCCACTTTCAACATCCTGTGGAGTTCTGGGGTTTGTAGTTCACTGAGGCCAAAGAGCTCTCTGGCTGAGAACTCTAAATGCCCCTCCCTAAACGGCAAACCCCAGGATTCCACAGAATGTTGAAAGTGGAATACTAGCAGTCTAACAGTGTAAGGCAGAAGGCCCTACAATAAGGCACAACCTCACACTCATGCATGCAGTAATTGCACAAGAGGTGGGTCCACTGTAACAAGATACAAGTGCTCTTATTCCTAACAGGGAGATTACTTATCAGAAGTGGCACTTCTGAAAAGCAGTAAGATTGCTCAGAATTTGAGCCCTTCAACAAATTGTTTCAGTGGCAGTAGGTTCTTCCATGCAGAAATAGAACTGGGGAAGTTACTTTTCCAGGCCACAAGTCTCAGAATCCCCCAACTAGCACAGTCACCTTGCAAGCTGCAAGAGTCTAGAAACTGTTGGATAACTTCTCCGAACTTTGTCAAAGGAAATTCCAAATTCATGACCTTGCATTTCCAAGTAGGCCTAGAGAAGACTTCAGTCTGAAACTTTGAAGAACTAATGGCATTCAACACTGAGACAGATAGGACTGTTGTCTCATTTGACAGAAGACGGCACCTTATGGACATTCTTAACCCAAGCAAGCTTAAAATGATCCCCCCTCCAATCCAACTGAATGATATGAGAACTCACTAGTGGCTTCCAGAAATTATCTACCAATTACATATATCCAGTTTAATACTATACAGAAGTCATGTAAAGAGATAACACTTCACAGCAGGGCCTCCTATGATTCACAGCAAGAGAAGGTACCATTCACAATTAACAAAAATTCTACTCTGTATTATTTGTTCAAGCACACTGATCATACTTGCGTATCATAAAAGTAAATAATCAGAGCCTTGGCCTTTGGAACTATCTCAGAACCAAATATAAAGGGAAGTGTTGCACAACCCTTAACAAAGATATGATAGGTTCAAGCTTCATTCTTATCTAAACACTGCAGTACCAGATTTGGTCCTAAAAAGCAAGGTTCAGGTCTGTGCTGAACTACAACGCCCACAGCAAAAGGCAGCTTACATACCCTCAGCCAAACACCTATAGTCAAATTCTAGCACTAACAGCGACATTAGCACACTATTCTTCTTTGAAGAAATTGGGGAAAGTAGCGTAAGAGTATAGTAACAATATTGCAAAGAGAGAAGTAACAGATTTCTAGTTTTTTTTCTCCCCAGTAAATGTTATAGTTACGCAACCTACCAAATTCTTCTGCTAGCAAGGTACTTTTAACACTCAGCTGGTACACAAAACACAAAAAGAAAAGCCTATTACAAATAATTTACAACATTCTAACATTTATAAACAGAAAAAACCTCCACTTACCAAACAGAAACTGTAAGCCTGCAACAAACTCTGCAGGCACACAGCCTTAAATAAGAGGCACATCCAGGAAGTGCTGGGAAGCTCTCATAAGCAGCAAACCTCTAACAGGAAGTGACTAATTGTTCTCAGGGATGCCGTTATAGGTTCCCTAGAGCAAAGCCTCTTAAACGCAATCCGGTTCACTTCTACACACAAGTGAGTGGGGTCAAGCTGTTTGAAAAATGCATGTAACGTAAACAGGAAGGGAAGTGGCTAATCACATTTTATTTAAACGTGACATACTGCCCTGCTAGTAGGACATTTTGCTTGTACATCTTTAAACCTTTACCCCATCTTGTTTTTTTTTTTTTTAAGTCTACTGTGATTTAGAGATTAAGGAATGCTAGGCAGGAATGAGTGCTACCTGTACTTACAGCATTATAAATTCATCTATAATAAAAAGGGCTTTCATATGAAAGTACTTAGAACTAGAGAGGAAATTAGACTACCCACATTTACTCAGAAGTAAGTCCCACCATTTTTATTCCAAGGCATGTATGACTACGCTTAGTTATTAGTTTTACTTTCCCCCCTCTGATGTGGCTGCTGCATGGACAACTGAAAATTTCACCTGTGCTTGGGTAACTTAGGTAACTCCAGTTGGTGCTATGTTCAAACCCAAACTAACTGTCATTTCAGAACCACAGCACTGGTGTTCAGACATAATGATAAACCACAATATGATGGAAATAAGATGGGAAACAAATGCAGACATCTCGTTATCTCTTCCTTGCACTCCCCTGGAACGAAGGGGGAGATACACAGTCCAGAGATGTCAACATAGAATATTAAACCATAGTTTATTTATAAATGCAGGACTGAATCCTTCTGATCAACTATCTAGAACAGACCCATTGAATAAATGGGGTTCTTGTAAGTGCTGACTTACCATTTTAGAGTTGATTCAATGGGCCTCTTCTAGTTGGAACTGCTAACAAGATTTCATGGGCTTCAGAATTTCACAGATGAAAACTCAGTTCATCTATCTTTTCAAGAGAGGAGCAAAATACTTCATGGGGGTTGCCTGTAGAGGTTCCATACCTCCAACATTTCACAGATGAAAACCAGGACATATGTGATGAAGCAAAATCAGAGTGTGGTCCAGGTGGCATAAGCTATTTATGAGGAGAAACACACAAGCTAGGAGAAGCTGCAACACTTTGATTTTGCCTGAGTCTACAGGAAAGGGCAAGATTCTGACATTTTTTTCTTCTCTCCCACTGCTGAGTTGCGGTTTGAACATGGTTTGTAGGAACTGAAATAAGCTGAGGGCAAGTTGGGTGAGGAAAGAGAAACTAGGCTATTTTTCAAAGCAGTTGAAAAACTGAGGTGACAAGATAAATTCAGATTGTTCCTACCAAACTGAGTCAGTTGGAAGGTACAGGATTCAAGCCTAACCCTTTTGGCAGCTATGCCATTTTGTATCTTTTCACTAGAACTTGTGTTTCTAGTTGCCAAATCTTTTCCTACCTCTGTTCCTGCAATTTTAACATAGCATGGGGAAATACTGTTCAGGAACCGGTTCCATCCGTGCCTAGAAATGCCTATTAAACTGATGTCAATCAGGTTGCTAGTTGTAAATGATGTAAATGTAAACCCTAATGGTCTTAAACAATAGCCATATGAACAAAATGGATGTTGCTTAATAGCAGGTTTAGGATTATCTTATTCTAAAACATGGGCTAAAATTGACCTAATGAATGGACAAGACCTCACAGGTGGGAAGTTACTCTTTTCCCAGCATGGAGGCAGTGATGGGGAAAGCTTCACCTGTTCACTTCATTCTGTAATACTTCTATAACAACACTTAAAGGCGCAGATTATTTATTATACATAGGTAAAAAAGAAATCTATCATGGGCTAAACACAACCCTTCAGGGAAAAACACATCACTTCTGATGAAAGTACATTAATTAACAAATCAGAGGAAACCCAGCAACACAGAAATGTAGTCCTGGGTGTGGCTCCAAAGCAGCTACCCATCATTCTAATCATGCCTTTAATAGCTTACTTTCTGTCAGGCAGTGGTATACCTAGTATATTTGACATCCAATGCAGATTTTTTTTTTTTTTTTTTTAGCATAACATTCCTCTGTACAACAGCATTATTTTCAGTAATAATCATGAAATGAAACAAATAACAATAATGGCCAGAAAAGAAATGTGGACAGTGAACATTCTTTTTGTTGAAGATTGTATACACAATCATGTCGGTAAAAATGAATAAATTGTAACCCTGCCTTTGCACTTTCTTCCTTGCTTTTCTTCAGTAGTTGATCCAAGCCTTTGCTATGTTTTGCTATGTTAATACTGCTAATTTTGCTAATACTGTGATGTCATCTGCATATTTTGATGTCTCTTCCTTCAGTTTTTATGTCACTTTCCTCCAAATCTAATCCAACTACAACAGAGACTAGCGGCTTATTTGAGGACCAACTGTTTCATTTGCAAAAAGAAGCAGCACCTACCACAGCCTTCCCTGATCTCCTCCTTCCTTTTCTGCCTTACTCAAGGAAATTCCAAGGGGAGGGGAAGAAGACATGCTTGACTTCATGTGGTCTGTGAGTATCTCCTGCCAATTCATGGGCCCAGCATATGATCTCTGCTTCACTTATGTCTTGCACCTGGGTTGAAGTGCACCCACATCTCTTTTTGGCCCACCACTGCTACAGGTCACTATAACATATGATATGCGATGCCCATGCTTCTGGAATCACCTGGGAAGGGGACTTCTTCATTAATTGCAGCATAGTTTATCATCAGAGAGAAGCTGCACTTAGGTTGCTTCTGACATAAGAGTTTTCATGACAAGGCAATTGTTCAAGTGATATAAGGTCACTCACCTGACTGGCCTCACTTTTACCTATGACCAAGTGCCAGCTGTGGTTCTCTTTCAAAATCTGACATCATATAGTAGCAGAACTGAGATAAGATTGTAGAATTATTTTTAAACTTACCACCACTCTAAAATCTTGTGACAGAGGGTAGGATGTAGAAAAAGCAAAGTATCTCTCTAGACTGTACAGAGAGCGAGACACTTTAAGGTTTTTTGAATCACAGCAAATTTCATTTTGCCTCTAAAGGTAAACAGAAGTCATAGTTCACTGAATGAATAATTCTACAGGGATCTGACATTCTAGTCTCTTACAAGAAGCAAAGATTCATACATGTCTTATAGTACTATAAATATTAATAGATCAAACTCGATAACACGACTATACAAAAGTCATGTTATGTAGAAATTTTAAAAAATCATTTTTGGCACTGTTTAGAAGAATCTTTTTCATGGACTGAAAGATCCATGGGTTCACCAACCATTTGACTCTTATTTCTCCAGCTAGTGCAGTACTAAGAATATTTTTAAAATTTACATATGCTTATCAGCTGCCACCCATATATTATTCAGCCATTTTGTTTTCCATGGTTTTTAATAGCAAGAATAGCTATTTTAGCAACACTAAATTTTGATTGGGAGCTAATTGCAAGACTTACCTTGTTTCCTGTTACACAAATACAGAAGTCCAAAAGAGTTTATCCCACCTGGTCCTGCACAGAGGTTTAAAACCTGCTCATTTCACAAGTGCTTTTTGTGGCTGAGCTGTTGTTGGTTACTCTGCCCACACGCTGTTTTAATAAAATGACAGCCCTGCACCCAAGCAGTCTTTGAACCTGCCTGCAATAGGTTCAAAGGTAGGACTTCAACTGATCAAACAGTCAGAGTAATTTGAGCTGGTGCGAAACACTAGTAAAGCTAAACAAGCAGTCTTATACAATAGTTTTATAAACTCAAGAGTATGCCCAAAGTTGCGGAACCGGCATGAGCTTTGGAAGAGACAGCATGCCTTAAAGGTGGTCCACTACCTTCACAGAACTGCAGAAACCTACTCTTCCTTTTGTAATTTTAAATTAGAAAACCTGAAAATATAGGCAGGAAAGGATTACACAGAAAGATGTAGCAAAGGCTTGTAATCTTTTGCAATATGTGTATAAACTCAAGCATCCCAAATTAAGGATTTTCAAGTAGATATTTGTATTTACGTGTGCGATAGACAATGAGGGTTCCATTAATCAGCCTCCGTAGGTTTGCAAATGTTTTATACTGCAATTTGACTTATGTTTACTCAGAAGTAAATCCTCTTATGATCAATGGGACTTACTCCCAGAATTGTCAGGGGTTTTTTAGATAGAACATAATGTAATTTGTAGAATGAATATATATGCATAGCAATTAAGAAGCCATCTGTTTCTTGGGCATCTGATTTTGAGGATAGGATAGCATTCTGTGTATTAGATTAATGCCAATACCTGGCAATTTGTTTTCCACACAAAATGTTAGCCAAGGTACAAAGAACAGGTATTTGTCTCTTACCTTCTGCTTATCTCTAGTGTCAAAGTGAACCATTTTACATCTTAGAAGAATTTGCACATAACTTCTGTCCTAAGATGGCTCTGATATGAGTTGCTTTTGGGGGTGCACAAGGGTATATATTTTGCACTTGTGACATTTTAAAGTGTATTTCCCCACCCTGAAATGAAGCACAACTAATTATTTGAAACACTGGTGAACACAGTTAATAACAGACACTATTGCATCTACTCAGGTACCTTCATGTCTTTATTAGATTATAAACAGGTGAAACAAGTCTATCCAGCTACACAGTTTATCAGGTTATCCCATGATAAAAGCCTGCAAACAGATACAGTGTATACACAGTTGCACTAACGTTGATGGTTTGTTCTAAGGCTTAAGTAACACATCCATAGGCTTACTCCCGATGGCGCCTACTCTCCACCCTCTTTGTTTTAGCTAACAATAGTACTACAATACCGCAGGTACCATTGAGGCTTGGGAGACCTTTATTTGCTGGTATAGTGCACTGGAATCAGCTAATCACCAGATTGCAGATTGAATCATTGGTGCCACGGTCATAAGGATGCAACTTACTTAAGGAATTCATTACTAAGGCAAGATCTGAACTGCAGACTTCCTAGCTTATCACTTTTGATGCTCATTCTCCTTCTGGTTTGTAATGATAATAGCATGTTAAGTTCAGTGTTAGATACTCTCTGATTTGCCTTATGGGTTTTATCGATGCAGAAATTCCCCAGCCTAGTGCCCTCTAGATGTGTTAGATGACAGCTGTCATCATGCCTATTCTGGCTGCTAGATGATAGGAATTGTAGTTCAGTAGCAGATGATGTCTCTTATGTCAGTGAGGTGGTGAATCTACTTCAGACTTTAACACTAGCTTTAAAGGAGATCTCCAAGATGCTGAACCTTATCTGCAAAACAGGTCCACCATATTGGAGAGCTCCTTTAAAGCAATCCAAAACCTGGAGTAGCTGTGCCACCCCATAGACATGGGACTCACCAGCTATCACAGTTATAGTCTAATATCTGGAAGGTACATAGGAAAACTGTATATGAGTTTGTCTAGCTAAGGTTTTTAGTACAGTATGCGAGTGCTGATTCTGCATATCAGTCCAGTCAATTTTGTAAGGTAGCTCTGATGACCCTACCCACCCTGCCCCCTATCCATTTGATAAGCTCTTTGGAACTGCAGTTGTGTCCAGACAAGTAGAACAATTATACGGAAGAATGCTGAATAGAACTCCATGCAATATGCTCCCTGCTGTGGTCACATTGTTATCTCCCAGTTCCCCCACTCACTTTAAGATATGAAGCATCCTAGGTCAGACTGAGATATTCTCCTGCCCAATGCAAATGATAAAGTTTACGCCTCACACAAGCTGGAGGAAATGCAATTATGTTGATTTCAAGACAGAGTCCATGTGAAAGGAAGAAAAGAAACCTTGAATCAATTCATACAAATGTACATTACCTGGTACCAAGTTCATTTCAAGACAGACAGCAGAATAGCATACGTGTAATGACCTCCCTTACCTTTAAGAGATAGTATGTGGAACAGATGGAAGCAAGATCCATTGACACAGTCTTATGCTGCTCAGGACCTTGTGCCTCAGTCCAATTGCTAGTCCCAACAGAGTAGGTCCATTCAACAAATGGGATTTGTCCAAGGGTTGACTTGTTATTCAAAAATTCATTCAATGGATCTACTCAATTTGTGACTAGCAATTATACCTTGGATCGTACTAACATGAGTAGAACACATGTTGCCCAGAATGAAAGAAATAGCTGATAACAAAACTAGCATGCAGTTAGTATTTCACAACCCAATCTACCCTAAATTCTGTTGTTAAGGCTTGACTAGAGTAGGCCATTGAACCAATTGATTTGCCTATGTGTTGATCACCATTCAACAATTGATTGGATAGGCCTATTCTAGTTGGAATTACTCAACAAGATAAGAATGTTACACTACTAAGCCATGCTGCCAAGTGGTGGTGGGGAGGGAGGCATGCAGTGGACCCTCAGATTGTGCCAATGCCTAAAACTGATCCATGGCAGGGCCAGACTGGAATACCACTGAAGCTCCCACAGCTTTGTTCAGATAGTTTCTTTGAGTTAGCTAAAGCACAAAGAAGAGCCAAATGTTGTCTAAGAGACTAAATGTAAAAGACTCTATATGGACACCAACATTATAAAAACGCTTGCCTTAGTAGACTTGGACTTTGGGTATCTTCAGGGATTTTTTTAAAAACCACTGAGGTCCAAAGGCAATCATATCTGACGTGTAGTGTTCAGATGCACAGAGTTTAAAGGGTACTTGGAATGTTTCTAAGTCATCATATTTTTTAAAATCAAAGACAATAAAAATAAAGCACTTTTATGTGGGGGGCAATGGTTTCTATAGAATGTAAGTCTTGACTCAGGTATTAATTGATTTTCAAACTTTCAATGGATAATTGAATGAAACTGATCACATATACTTCTAGATTCAATTATGTATAACATTTTTACAGAACTATCCTGGAGTTTAAGCTGAGGATGGGAAAAAGGAGAGGACTCTATATCACTGGAATGACTATTAGGTATTATATACCTTCAGTCCAGGAAGGAATAGAAAACTTACAACTTAGAAAGTCTTCCAATAGCATAAAAATGGCATATTTAGTAGGAATAATGCATGGGCCAACTGGCTTATTTGACCCAGCCACCCCTCTAGCACCACATGTTATAAATCACTGCTGATGTATTTTTTGCCTGATACATCAACCTCTAATCCTTTCCTCAGCTTACCTTTTGCCAAAGCCATCCTGTGGGGATCCCGAATTGGCTTTCCTGGGAGGGGAGTACAACAAAAGCACTCCCCTCCACACCAGCTGCCTGCTGCATGATGACTCTGCCCCTCCCTTCCACAGCACAGCACAGCACAGCACTTTCCCTGGCTGCACTGGGGGAGAAAGCGCAGCCATTGCGCTTCCTGACCCTCTGCACAGCAGGTAAGTGCAGGAGGGCAGCAGGAGGAATGTGCAATCATGGTTCATTGATAGGGAAAATCCGTCAATGATTTACCCTGCAATTGTGACGGGTGGCCATAGGATCATGATGGGATCGTGACAATGTCATGCAGAACCATTATTGAGGTCCTGTCACAATCCTATCACCATTGTAGGTTGGAAGTGGGCTGTGGAAAGGGCCCCAGTTTCAAACAAGTTTAATTATCACCATTCCACTTCTTTCCGCTTGACTCCTACATACAGTTGGGTGAGACTGCTCAGCTTCTTTCCCTGTTACACTACCCGAGAGGACTGTCTTAGACAATCTAAGAAACAAGTGGGAGCAAACAGTGGAGATGTTACTGACACTGGGCCCCTCAGGTTCCCATTGGAATCCCATCCCATGACCAGAGTGAGATGTGGGTAGGTACTCATTTTCCCTAAGAAAAAAAATATATGTAGAAACTCAGTCTATGACTTTATTTCCAACTGGTCACTCCAGTTAGGTTTCTGTGGATTGTTGTTTGACAGAGAACATGCAGTAGTCCAGTTCCTTTCAACTGTTTCATAACCATGGAAATTTAAAGAGTTCATTAGCCTTCCTGAAACAAATAGGTCACCAAGTCTTTGAACAACTGGGAGTATCCTGCTTGCTGCTAGTGCAGTCATGAAGTTGGCCTCCTTCTTGGACTGCATGAAATGGTATGTGAAATAGATCCTATGTGTGTGTGAGAGTGGCTTGTGGGACACAAGTGGACACAGGCAAACAGTAGTCATGAGCTGGACCATAATGCTGTATGTGTCCAGGCTGCCATCTTGCAAGGATTAAGTGTGTGAGTGTTTGGCAGCAGCTACAAAGGTCAACTTGAAGTGCCTGGCCTTTGCCAACAGACAGCTTTTCTGAACAAGTGAGTTGATGTTTCCCCTAGGTAGGAAATATTGCCTCCCACCATTGTGTTATAGCCAGGCAGCCAATAGCACAAGCAGTGGGGAATCACTCTCCCACATGTGAAGGATCTTCCCCTAAACAAGGTACCCCCTTCTCTGTATGTGTGTCATGTCCAGTTAGCGTATTAGTCATAGCGGTGGCATATCTTGCATTTGTGTTCCACTGGAATATCAGGGCTTCTTCCATTCCTATAGACCCTCACCCAGCATAATAGCAGTATAGAAATAGTTGGCTGGTATCTTATAGCAATAGCAGTTACATTTCTATACTGTTTATCAATGCAAAGCACTCCCTGAATGGTTTACAATGTATTTAGCTAATTGCCCCCAACAAGCTGGGTACTCATTTTACTGACCTACAAAAGGATGGAAGGCTGAGTCAACCTGGAGCCCTGCAGGATCAAACTTGCAACGTTGTAGCTGCAGTGCTGGCATTTAATCACTGTGCCACCCGGGCTCTACCACTGCCTCACCAAGGCTCTTCACTCATAAAGGACATTTTATTTAACTTGTCTCTTTTCTAAGGGAAACTTTCATTTCTATTGTAAAGTTTCATATTTATAACTCAGAGGTGTGAGTTATGTGAGCCTCCAAGATGTTGTTGATCTACAGTTCCCAGCAGCTCAAGCAGCATAACCAATTATAAGAAGTGCTGGGAGCTGCAGTCCAATGACATCTGAACAGCAACATGACAATGAATGTTGTTCAGAGATATATACTCTCTATAAAGCTTCGTAGCATCCGTGATGATTTCACTAGGTTTTCATTATTATATTTATTATATTCCTTGAAACAGAAAACTGTTCTTTGACTTTTGACTGTTGAAAACTTTCCGCTATCAGACTTCTATCTTGGTATCTTTGAAATATTATGAAAATTGATCATGGCACAGAGAAAACCAAGGAGTCAATTTCAAACACAAAAGTATAATAAGTGGTGTAACAGAACTATATCGCCAATTTAACAGGCCCTTATGATAATCCTGTAAAACATTCAATATCGAGTATGCTTTGGGGATTTAGGGTAAAATTTCCCCACCCGCAGATAACTCACTTCAGGGGAACATGTCATGGTCTACAGCACTCAATTCTTTTTTTAAAATCAGAAAGGAAATTCTTATTTGCAGATTAATAATTGCTTCCTTCCGGATTGTAATTCTCGCAACAACAACGACAACAACATCGTACAAATGACACCTGGCACCTTGCTAGATTTTGTAATTTTGTAAACAAAACACTGCAAACTGTCTTTTATAGTAGAGGGTGGGGGGGAGGTAAAAATTGTGCTTTATTCTCTACACACCCACAAACATACACAAAATTAATTCAGCAGAAGTTAGGAAAAGAATAGCAGCAAAAACAAACTTCATTGCTACTGAAGTTTGATGCTGATTTTTTGTTTTATTTTAATGTATCAGTCATACAAGGATGAGGATGCTACTGCAAAGCAAGCTGCCATGGTGATAAAGGGTTCTGTTAATTAGTACTGTTTGATGGATGACACACCACGGGAAAAGGTGTTGATATGCTCATTTAAAGCAGTAGTATATATAACACAGAGAAAAGTCCAGCAGCAGGTTTGCTGCTCAAAAGGCAGCTTAGTATTTCTTCCAAAATGGAACAATACACGAGCAAATGCCCACCAGACCTCTCCCTCATTTACTATGGTTTGATGATCTTCTTTGCTATTGTAGCAATCTATTCGACTAATACAGTTACTGGTCATGAAAGGTCCAAGGTCATTGTGGCCTTTCAGGCACCTTGGAATATTTCCCACCCCCTAAGTGCCCAAAGATTAATTTCAGCTTTCCAGATTGCAATAGATAAAGTCAATGGAGACTCATCATACCTGCAGAACTATAGCCTGGAGTTTGTATATGCTGACTGTGGCTGTGAAGCTAAGAAGTCCCTTGATGCTTTCATCACACAGTTTCAAAAGGAAAACATTTCTGCCTTGTTTGGACCAGTTTGCTCAGAGGCCACAGAGGTAGGGTATGAGTTTGTCTGGCTTTATTTTTGCCCCATGCTTTTATGATGCATTGATCTTTTTGGGATTCTACAGGTTATAGTATTGGCTTTGTAATTATATTTGATTTGATTCTGAACTAAGACAAAGTACAGTGGTGATTTTAATGCAAGTTAAATTATGTGAGGCACCTCTGGAGAAATCCAAAGTGCCAGTTTGAAAACTTAGACATGCAAGAACCAGTAGCAAAAGATTGCATTTGCAGACTACTTAACTAATATCTATGATTAGATGTGACTCTTTTTGAAATTGGTAACAGAAAAAAAAATGATGAAGACGTTGCAGAGTAACCTGGTTTATCAGAACAAACATTTAGCATTGAGAGTTTGGTATATATTCCCACTATGGGAGAAAAGGTGGCCAATCAATCAATCATGCATATCATAATGGCTTTGATGGATTTTTCTACCATTTGTACTTTTAACTCAGAACACCACAATACTTATGGTCTTCAGTGTTGCAGCAATGCCTTGTGTGGGCTGAGGCACACTGTGCCTTTCAGAAGACAGAGAGAGAGCCAAATCTTAGAATGCTGTCCAAATTGCATTCTGTTGCCAGACTACATGCATCTCTCTTCCTCCACAATTGGCTTGGTGCTGCTACCATAACCAACATGTCTGGGAAGAGTAGATTTGTCCTTACCACACTGTTATTTCAGCTACAAGTGATTGTTCTTTTCAGATGTTCATCAAGCCAAGTACTCTAGCATGTGAGTACCATATAGCCTTGTTACACCATGGGCAACTATGTATACAGTGTGAGCATCAATAGAAAGGAAGCCTATGGGTGTACAGCTATAACTTCTCTCATTTTCACACAAACTACTATTGGGGTTCCAACTTACAAGGAGGCCGACGCATGTCCATCTGCATGCATGTAAGGCTTGCTTCTACAGATGCTCACTTTCAGATTGCATATTTTGGAGGAGACTTCACTGTGAGAGTGATTTTCAGAGGAAGTGCTGCATGTTGTGGTCCTGCTCCTCATTTAAGCATTAGACTAGTCAGATTGATGCATGGCTTTATGAAGTCTTATAAATGATGAAAAATTCTTATCTCAGGATTATCTACATTCCTAACCTTCTCGTTAGTTTTTTGTACAAGAGGCTATACAAAACTAAAAAGGCCTATGGATTTGGTGTGCATGCAAAAATGATAAAACTTTTTCTTGTTTAGAAAGGTGATCATGGCTAACACTGCCATAAACAGTTTGAGGTTTTACAAAGTAATCACAAAAACTACTCTTAAAAATACACTGCCTCAACACATAGTGTAGGCTCAGATGCGGCTCCGTGTCTCTCTGGTCATTGGACATACTAAGGCTAACAAAATCAGGAGACCCTCAAGCTCCCCATCCCTGCTATAAACCTCTAATACAGTGGTTCTCAACCTGTGGGTCCTCAGATGTTTGTGGACTTCAGCTCCCAGAAGCCCTGAGCATTGACCATAGTGGCTGGGGCTTCTGGGAGCTGAAGTCCACAAACATCTGGGGCCCCACAGGTTGAGAACCACTGCTCTAATACCTTCCTGAGAAATTTGTCTTTCTTAATTAAATCTCTTTGTCTTAAATTTCTGTTGCAATCTTTAATGAGCACCCAAAATGTTGAGGGAATCTCATATCCTCCAACCATCCTGACTTGTCAGGGACAGTCCTGATTAATTTTTTGTCATGCCACTTTTTCAGCTGCTTTTAAAATGTCCCAGTTTCTCTAATCTCACTTTCCCCATTTGTACTGAGCTTACTTCAATGGTTGCAAACTGAGCTCAAAGTGGAAAAGCAGTTAGCACTCAATTAACTCAAAAGTGAGGAGGGGAGAGGACAGGACAGGAGAGGACAGGTGGAATCTTGCCTTTCCCAGTAGGTTGAGGCAAGAGCAAACTGCTGCAGTCTCTTCTAGTTTGTGTGCTTTCCCCATTGATAATTTTTGTCATCTTGAGGACACTGTTGGCTACATGTGTTCCGGCTTTCATCTGCATGCGCATGTGCCTTCAAGTTCCCTGTTGACTTATGGTGACTCATAATTTAATAGGGTTTTCTCAGGCAAGGAATACTTGGAAGTAGTTTTGCCAGTTCCTTCCTTTGAAATTACAGCACCTGTTATTCATTATTCATTGGCAGTCTCCCATCCAAGTACTAACCAGGGCTGACCCTGCTTAACTTCCAAGATCAGACAGGATCTCGTGCCTTTAGGGTATTTAGCCCATACTCCATCATTTCTCCAGGACAAATGTGGCCAAGAAACGTCAAAGTGAATTCAAGGTGGTAAAAGAGATGAATGAGGAAGAACAGATAAGTGAAGAGAAACTACAGCTCGTTTGTGCCTGAGTCTACTGGCAAGGGCAAGGTTTTGTTCCGCCCTCTTTTCCCTTCCTGCTGAGTTAACTGTTAACAGAAGTTTAATCAGGAATGTCCCTGTGAAATCAGGAAAGTTGGAGGGCATATGGCCATGAAATGTTGGAGTGTATGGAAGCTCGACTGCCTCCCACCAACCGTCTTCTTGTTTTTAATACTTAATGTGTTTTAGGGGGTTTAGATGGGTTGGTGGGTGGGGAGGATGAGTTATGTTTTAATTGCTTTTAATGTATTTATATACTGTTGTAGTACCGCCTCGACCCATTGGGAGAGGCGGGATATTATTATTATTATTATTATTATTATTATTATTATTATTATTAACTGTGGCAAATGATCACAACTATTTGTCTCTGTCCAAAGAAAGCCCCAGTCTTAATGTTACCACAAGACCATTTCCTTCCTATAAGCATTTTGCATGGTGCAGTTTTTATTTTCAACATGTATATTTTTTTAAAAAGTCCCAAATCAGTTCAAAATAGAAAAGATGCAATAAAACAATAACTTAAAGGATAAACTGATATTGCAATATAAGCCATAAAATCACAAAACCATTCATTAGAAAGCAGGGGTAACTGAAGAGCTTACGGTTAGGAAAATGAACAGACAGACAGGTCTCCAGTGGATGAAACAAATATGAGGAATCCAACTGACTTCACTGGGGGTACCACTTCACATGGTGGGAGGCACAGCAGAGAACGCCCTCCATTTTTTAGCTCTAACAGGCCTACTCTTATCCCCTTAGTGACCCTACTATACTCTACAAAGATCCTTCAATAGTATTGCTAGTCATGTAGCAGGGCTTGGACATAGTGCTGTATAACAGAAGTAATAGCTGCTGCAACAACTTATTTTTTGAGTGTGCAGCTATAGAAAAATTTTGGAAAATGTGCAGTTCAAAACTGATAATAGGCAGGGTTAATGCTGAACACCAAGAAAATAAAAATAAAGGCCAGACATTACTTACATAAGTTTAAAGTAGACAAGAAAGATACTGAAATAGTTAAAAGATTTTCCATATTTTGTCTCAGCCATTAATTAGAATGGGGATGGCATTCAAGAAATCAAACCAAGGCTAGTGCAGCTATGAAGGAACTAGACAGATTCCTCAGGTGCAAAGATATATCACTGAATAAAGTTGTCCATGTTATTGTACTTCTGATTTCTGTGTATGGTTCTATGTATGGGCAGTGAAGAAGGCTGGCAGGAAGAGAATCAACTCATTTAAAAAGTAGTGCTGGAAGAGGGTTCTGTGGATCCCATGGACTGCCAAAAAGACAAATAAAGGTGTCCTATAGCAAATTAACCTGAATTCTCTCTAGAAACCAAGCTCACTAAGCTGAGACTGTCATGCTTCAGACATATCATGGGAAGACATGAGTCATTAGAAAAGACAATGATCCTTGGCATGGTAGAATACAGTAGGAAAAGAGGAAGGCCACATTACAAATGGATAAACTCAATCAAGGAAGCCACAGCCCTGGAACTGCAAGACCTGAACCAGGCTGTTCACAATTGTGTGATTTCAAAGTCTCTCATTCATAAGGTCACTATAAGTCAAAGTCATTTTGGTGGCAGTTAATAGCAAAGTAGCAATTGGAAATAGCAGTTGCAAATATTTCCAATAGCAGTTGGAAATGTCGAAGGGGAGCTAGGCACATGAATGTTTCTTAAGCACTTAAATGTCAGTATTTATCATGCTATCTTGGTAAAACCAGAAGAAGCCCAGCTTTGGAGAGGTACCAGTTTAATAAGTCAGCAGGACTGGGCTCCTGCACTGCTTTGTCACTGAGCTGAAATTTACACTGATGCATGAGCTATTTGATTGCCCTGTGAGCTAATGAAATTTGTCAAATTTCATAAACAAAGCATTGGACAGTAGACAAAAGCGGCTTATACCTGTTCAGACGCGACCACTGACACAAGAGCAAAGCAAGCTTTGTTTCTTTGTTGTCTGAATTGTGAGGAAGATTTGTACACTTTAAATATCTGCTTAAAACAACAAAAACAACAAAAACCCTCTGCCTGCTCTATTTGTAAGAGCCTTCAGACTGGATTCTAGGACCAAGTGAAAGAGGATACAGTGCACTTCTCACAACACTGTAGAAAGACCACAGTTACCACAGCAGCACAGATTATCACTGTCATGTACTGGATAACCAACAACCTACAAAACTTATTCTGAGGTAGACAGCAGTTTATTTTTTATGGATAAGCACGAGCAACACAGTACACTTTCACAGGAGTTGCCGAAACTGGAGGGTACACACAGTATACATCTTTTATCAGTTATCAGTACAGATTTGGTGCACAAAGCATTCATTGGTCAAAGCTATAAATCCCTTCACATGTCTATCTCCCGTGTACTTTCCCAGGCTGCTGCTGCTTTCCACAACAACATTTCCTGTTGACCAGAGTGACCCCCCTCTTGCATATGTCTCTATCTTCACAGTACAGTCTTCCCTGCACATCCATGGATTTGACCTTAGCAACCTCCCTCCCCATTTTCCTCCTCACATCCCTTGTGTTCCTCACTTCAGGCTTGTTTAAAATGGATTTTTTTTTATTTTGGGGTGAGCAAAGCCCCCTCCCATTGCTGAAGGCATAGCCTTTCTGCTATGTGGTTGCACATTCTGCTGTGTATTGGCTGCTGATTAGTCAGGTGCTCCTTCTTCATGATGGCTGCCAGAAGTAATTAGCATTCCAGAACTTGCCTCAGCTTTGTCTGAGGGGAAAGTATGGATAAGCCTTTTAGGTTTTTTTCTCCCACCCACCCCCCACCATGCAGGGGCCAGAGGCAAAGGAGGGGGGATGCTCCAAAGGGAAATAAGGGGGGACTTATTCTTGTTTTTCTACTTTTGCAAGCATTCTGTGCCCTGAACCCTCACATATATAGAGGGGCTACTGTATTCTGTTCTCATAACATTCTGTCACTGCCAACCTTACTTTTGTTTTAATGCTCTTGCCAGCATGAAACACAATATAACAGCAAGCAGCCTTTGGACTACAAAGAAGCAGCAGTTGGCAGTACTTAAGCCTAGATACAAAGTAGCCCCTTTTTGCAATGGTTAATAAAAAGCAGCAGTTAGCAAAGAAATTAGCAAAGAATACACATTCAACAGGTTAGTATTTTCATGGCAGTGTTACTCCGATGGAGAACCCTAGCTCGGGGTCTACAATTTTGATATTAAAACATTATTCCATGTGCCCAAGAGGCCACCCAAATGAGCACGTAGGCAGGCATGGTCAAATGGCCAAAAACCAGGTCAGGCCAGTAAAATCCCTAGTCATGTAGTCCCAGGAGACCTCAAGGTATGTAAACCCCCAACAAACAAAGGGCCCTCAGCCTCGAGATGCCGACTTGAGGGGATTAGAGGGTCTGCCCCAAGCTGAGCAAATATCTTATCAAGTGAGGACTATTTACATGAAGTCACACCACAAACAAACACAGCCGAAGATCCTGAAAATTTGGCAACACCTTGCAATCCCATCACACAAAGGAAATTACCATTGAGGAGCTTCGTTATCGCTCCAATACCCATTGTTCTCCCCGGGAAAGGATTAGTCCTCCAGGTACTTTTTCCCCTACAAATAGTCCCGGTTTTTGAGCGTTTCTTCGATTGCTCCCAGTCTTCTCAGCAGACTGTTGCTCCATCCATTGAGCAATCCCCTCAGCCCTCCTCGTGCTGAGCCCCACTTCTTTACTGCCTTCCCGGACCCAGAACTTCAGGAAAAGGTGCAGTATTACCCCAACTGTACCCTTCCAATACTCCCCTATCCAATTTCCTCTCTCTTGTTTCTTAATAGCTCTTGGGTGCATGTGTGCAAGAGTGTGTTGGTGCGTAAGGTTTGTATTCAATAAAATCATTGTAGAACATTTTTGTTTGGCTTTTGGCTTGGCCTGACCCTGTAAAAACTGGGTAAAAGACCCCGCTAGGTTACTCTGCCTCTTGCATTGCTATTGCTTGTGCTCTGGCTAGTTTCCATTCCCCATCACATGGAGCACATTGAGAACCCCCAAAATTAGGGTAACAGCAGGGAGATTAGCGACCTGACGATCATGTTATTTTAAGACTTTTATTATTTGGTATTGAGTGGGGAAGAATACTACTGAACCTTATATAAGAAAAAGTATTGCACAGCAACAACCACAAGGGAAACAGGAAGAAAGAGAGGAAGACAAATGTAAAACCGGACTCGTTCGTTCTGCTGACCTGATGAATCAGGAGTTCCTCGTGCAGCCTCTGTTTCTAAGTCCTACTTCTGCAAGTCCTGCACAATATATTTCTTAAAACAAAATGAATGCTTCAAGTACTGGAGCACTTCCTATATATGATGACTTCAGTTAATTTGAAAGCAGGGAAATCTTCACCTCAGTTCGACCTAACAAGATGGGTCTACCTCAGGGGTTGGGGAAAATGCAGTCTGTAAACCACACACTGCCACTTGAGTCCTATTTTCCAGCCACTAAAGACACCCACAAACTCTGGATTTCCCCAAATTTAAAAAATTGCCCCAAACCAGGAAAAACTCTAAATCTGCCAAAATTGGTTTGGCTTTCCTTGCCTTCTGCTCTCCCCAATTTCCTTAACCCCAGAAATCATGAAATGGTATTTCAGCCAATTCCAGGAAGATGAAGTGATGTGAGTGGCTGTGCAGCCTATGGGGGTGGGGGCAGGCAGAGGCATATCTTGGGTGGGGCAACTGGGGTGCGTGCCCTGGGCACAAATGCCAGGGGTGCAAAAGAGAGGAAACCCCCACCTGGCCCCCTGCCACTGCTTGTCCCACATGCTGCCGCTTGCCCCCCCACCTGCTGCTGCTGCTCGCCCCCCCACCTGCCACCACTCACTCTGCCCCCACCAGGGTCCTTCCTGGCCTGGTGTGGTGGGGATTGGCAGCAGCAGCACCTACGGAAACAACTTCAATGCTCGCCCTAGGCACTGTTGAGCCTCTGTATGCCACCAGAGGCAGGGGGAAATGACCCATGCCTCCTCCTCAGTTGGTCTCCCTGGTATATACCAATGTTAACTGGATGTAGATCCTATTGTAATCAATGGGACAAATTATGTACAGATTAATATTTAAGTCCTATTGATTTCAATGTTAATTAAGTACATGTAGGTAAGTATGAATCCAAATCATTTTTTTTAAATAGACTTTTTTCCATTTGCTAATTTTAGAGATATAGTTAAAAACGGATGCAAATTTGTGATGTTAAATATTTGTAGTTTGTGGATTTAAGTCGTTTTTTGTATAGGTTAACTGAAGTCTAATAAGGAATAACGGGAAGTAGATGAATAAACGAATGAATGAGTGAATTAATTAATACACAAATGCATGTAATTGTTCCCTGTTTTGAGTTCATTCCAGACAGTAGCAGCTGGTGGCTTCAGTGTCAGTGGAGTGGTGAATCCACTCCGGGTTTTTTTATAAGCACGGTTATCCAAGCTACAGAATTCTGTCCCAAAGGGAGATTCAGCATGTTGGACAAATCCTTTAAAGTTCAGACTTAAACTCAGAGTAGATTCACCAGCCTATTGATCCTGCACCTACAATGGCAGTTGCACACTTTGGAAAATGCCATAAAGGGTTGGTGTTGTCTGCTGAAGTGACAGGACTGAGAAAAGGTCTATGTGAGACCTTTTCAAAAAAACAGAGGTACAGCATTGACTTCCAGTTGATTTCCAGTTTGTTTATTTTTTTAAAGGCCTCTCCTAGGCTTACTATGGCCATGATTTGGGGAAATAACAAAAAGTGACCAAATTGCCATTTGGGGGGGCTTGGGCACTTGAGGGGTGATGTGGTCCTCAAAATTTTCATAGAAGAAATATATTCCCTCAACTCTTGGCTGTTCCTCACCTCAGGGTATGCCCGGGCTTCTTCCTAAGCAGAGAAGAAAAGAGCAGGAAAGAGAGAAGGGCAGAAAAGTGAGTGACAGAAAGGAAAAAAAAAAAAAAAAGGAGGATGGCCTTTTGTAATTTGACTGTCCCTGCCTGCCACTGGCTTCACACATACATAGAGCCTACACACAGCCCTAAACAGAAATTAAGTTGTCTAGCCCTTGTACTAAGAGAAGAGAAAAACTGCATTACAAGTGGATAGAGCCTCTCAAGGAAGCCACAGCTCTGAATTTGCAATACTCAAGCAAAACTGTTGATAACAGGGTGCCTTGGAGGTCTCTGAGGCACAGAGATGCCATATAGTCAAAGATAATTAACAACAGTTTGGAGTGCAGTTCCCAGAATCTCCCAACCAGTATGACTGACCATTGCAGCTGGGGTATTCTGGGAGCTGTAGTCTGCACCTTTAGAAGCCCTGTGCAGGATAAGCAATTTGCATGTTAGAGTAATGAATGTCTTAAATCTGATGAAGGTGTATAAATGGTTTATATCTCAGGATTATCTACTTTTCTAGTTGTGTTTATACAATGAGTCACTATAGTTTATGTAATGAGTAGTTACAAACAAAAACTAAATGGGGCCTATATATTTGGGATGTATACGTATTTGTATGAGAGACAGTGTGGCATAGTGGTTTGAGCATTGTTCTAGGACTTTTGTGACCAGCGTTTGAATCCCTGTTTGGTATGGAAACCCACTGAGTAAGTCACACCGTCTCAGCCTCAGACAAAGGCAGAGGCGAATCAAATAATCAATTCTAAATCTAACAACTCTCAGCAAAACAAACAAACATGATAGGTTTGCCTTAGGGTTGCCATATGTTGAAAACAGCACACAGCAACAGCAACAAAAATGTTTTTGTCTAAACTCAGATGTATTCAAAAATGTAATTTTTGAACTCTGCATTGGTATCCAGAATGGCAGATTTACTTTTAGAACAATTACATGGGGTTGCATCCTTCATCTTATACTAGTTATGCATTCTTTTTGCCCACACAAGCCTATGCTGAACTGTAATTTAGCTGAGCTCTGTGGCAACAAGATATGCTTGATAGCCTTTGTTCTCATGTGCTTCATAGTCTAAAGAAAGAAAGAATGCAGGTGACAGAGCATTTCCTGTGCTCCTGGTTTGCGTGTCAAATAATTCTTTTATGTGTAGGAAGCAATCCTAGGTTGCTTCTGAATTACTGGCCTTTAGCCGTGCTGCGGCATTGCTTTTGCACGTTTAGCCACAAGCAGAATTAAAATGGTACTTTCTTATACCACTACATTGTGCAGCAACAGCCTTCTTAATTGCCAGACCCATAAACATGGCAATTACAAATTTATTGCTCACCATAGGTCAACTGTAGGTCTTTTCTGTGGCAGGTGAAGGCCTTTCTATTCCAACAAGCCTTTGGGGACTGATTGTTAACAAAACATAGACTTTTGATGATTCTGCACTTTTAATTTCTGCTTTAAGCTAATTGTTGAAATGGTTTTAATTCTCTTGTTCGTTTAATAATACTTTATATGTTTTTATTGCAGTTTTCTGTCTTTTGTAAGCCACCTTGAGTTCTAGTCTGGGGAAAAGGCTGGGTGTAGATAAAGTGATGAAGGGATGAATCGCTTCTTTTTGACCTTATGTTGATGATTAATGATGAATAACCTATAAGCTGCTTCATTTAGCGCACTTAAGCAGGTGCAAATTTCAACATCAGGAAAGGGAGAATAATTCACTATATAGTGGCCCCTCCACTTTTGCAAGGATCCAGGGTTGAGAACCCTCACAAAAATGGAAAAAAACATTAATAACTCCCTCACACACACACACTCCACCTCCCATTGCCTTGCCTTTTGGCTGGGTGCATGTGCTTCTCTTCGCTGCACTGGGGTAAAAAAACAAGGAAATGGGAGGGAAGGCACGTGTGCACTTTTACTTCTCCACATGCGGTGCCCCCCAATTCCTTTGCCTTTGCCCAGGTGCAGAGAAGGAAGACACATGCAGCTGGGTAAAAGGCAGGGGAATGGGAGAAGGAGAATGACGTGGAGGCACGCAGGTGCCTCTTGAATAATCAAATTCGCAAAGGTCAGACCTGCGAATGTGGAAGGAGGACTGTAGCTTCCTACATGAGGAAGTTTGGCTAGCCAGCTAAAACACTGAACTAAAGTAATCCTGTTTGGGTTGAGGTTCTGAGTTTGGAAAAATTATTTTTCCAGAGATTGCAACCCCCAGAATCCTCCAGCCAGAGTTGCCACTGTTATCTAAAAATAAAACCAAAGAAAACAAACATTTTCCCAAGCTCTGATGAAGATATATTGCAGCATTTTGTAACAGATCTGACTACTACTTCTATTTCAACTTCTTGTAGTAGAATAGTTTTTAGTTTTATTTTTCATGATAGTATCTCTAAACCATGCAAGTCTGTGTGTAGCTCACATTGGTAAGCTAATTCCAGCTTTAAAAACAAAAATAAAATCAGAGACTACTAAGTTACATTATAGGGTAACTATGCCAACAAAGTAATTATATAATCATTATTCCAGGCAATACACAGATTTTCAACAGATTATAACAATCAGTGTGGTTTACCTCTCTCTAAGGAATATGATATAGTAAGTGACTTTTGATATAGTAGGTGACTTCTAACTTCAGTCCACTCTAAGATGATCCCAGACTGGAATTTAACTTGAACATCACCATTTTTATATTCATAGGATAATATCCCAATGTGAATTTTGATTTTTTTTTTTGAATAAGGCTACGTATTCAATTTCTTTTCACAGTTTTTGTAGCTCTTTTGAAACACACTATACATTGAGTCACCCTTAGCCTCTGTTATGAGCACACACATATAGACTAGTTAGTTAACAGTCTCATTTTTATTCTATTTTAGCATGCTTCTGTTGGCAGCCCTCAGAAACACAAACTTCCAAAAAATAAAGCCAAAGCCAAAAACAAAACATACAGCTTGCCTTTCCAACTACTCACCAGTTTCAGTAGTGTATCCTTGCTTCTTTGAGATCCTGACAAGACTATTAGCATCTCTTCCTCACTACTCTAAAGCTTCTTTAATTGTCCAACTTTTTACCTGTGGCAGCAACACCCTCTTAATAAAAGGTTGCCATTAAAACATATTACATTCACTGCACCTGATCATCCTACACAGGCAAGGCTCTCAAACTAATACCATTCTTTTAAGCTGTCACTTTCTGTGGATACCTTATGAGAGACTTCTTTTGAGCAGTCTCTAGTCCTCCACAAGTTCATATTTTGTTGTCACAACCTATCAGACGGATCACATCAGGGGATAGTTCTGATGAAAGAAATGACTCAGGTTCCATCCAGTAAACCAAATCCAGTGTGTTGGGGAGTTTAACTTGAAAAGTTCATTGTAGCCCTATTGAAATAAATAAATAAAACTAATAAATATTTAATAAAATCTATTAGCTTTCCCCCCAAAATGAATGTTGAATGTAAAGGCATGAAAATATTACAGTGGTTCATTTGCTGGGGCTCAGAGTTCCATTCTCGGTCAAGACAAACAGGGGGCAAGTTTACTGCCATTCTCCTAAGAACCTAGCATCACTTGGGATTGCATCATGACCATTAAGCTGGGAGAAACCATGCTTTGAATGCTAGTTTGTAGGATTTTTCAAGTAACAGTTAATTCTGTTGTCCTTGTAGCCAGAACCTGGAAAAGTTACTAGTTTGGACTACAACTTCCAGCTTCCCTATGACCATGCTGGCTATTGGATTCTTGAGGCTGTCGTAAAAAACTGTAAATCGTCTAAGCTTTAGCCCTGCCCTAGTTTATCTCCTTCCATAGCAAATCATAGGTAAGCCTGTTCACCTCTGTCAGTTCATAGAATCATAGAATCATAGAGTTGGAAGAGACCACAGGAGCCATCCAGTCCAACCCCCTGCTATGCAGGGACACACATCAAAGCACTTCCAAGAGGTGGCCATCCAGCCTCCGCTTAAAAACCTCCAAAGAAGGAGCCTCCACCACACTCTCAGGCAGTCATCACTTTGCTCAAGTGTGATGCTTCCCTACCTACCTTTGGAGCTATTCTTTCTCTGCTGGACACATCACCCAGCTGTGAGACAGTCCTTAGAGCTTGCATTCCTGTATAGTTTTAGCTGCTTTAGCCAGTTCTCTGCTTAGATCTAAAAGCAGCTAAGTAGGAAGTATGGCACCTACTTGTCTGTGTGGGTGGCACAATCTGGAATGGCTGAACTCCATGTGCCTGCAGGTTATTAGTGTAGGTGTGAGAGCGTGGTTTTAGAGAAATAACATTGAGTAACAACGTTGGATTGAAGAGACTTCAGAGATGACTTAACACACTGAAATGAAAGAAAATGTCTTTCATGCTTCAGAGTAACTGCCCCATTCACGCCTATCCTAATGAAAGCCTATTTTGCGCAAGTCAAACTGGGCTAGAGCCAATCAGTTCATCCTGCATTCTCATCTGGTATTATTTGCCTTTGTCAGATGCAGAAACATCTGTGATGTAGGCTAGACAATCTCCTTCTGTTTTAAAATATTGATAATGAGTTATCATGAGGGTGAATAAACCTGTCCTTTATCCTTGACAAATCTGATGAGCTAATCAGGGATATAACAAAAGGGCTTTAATGGTCCTAAAGGCTAAGAACAGTAAGTCACAGACTTTGGTCCTTCTGATTTTCTGGACTTCAGGTCCCAGTAGCCCCAGCTAACATGGCATTGGTTAGGACTTTTAGTACCTGGAATAAAAACACCTGGGGGCAAGAAGCTGAGAACCACTGACCAAGAAGGTTTCATGATACTTGGAAACATGATGTTCTTCAGTCAAGAAAAGACAGAGAGACAGCTAAAGGCACTGAAACCTCTAATGAAGAATCAATAGTTTTACTGTCTGCTTTAAGTTGGGACCCCTCTTTCTGATGAGAGACAGAGAGACAGCAAATATAGCTGGCAACTTTTAACTTTACATAGGGTGAAACCACACTACAGACAGTATTCCACACTTGCAGGTTTAACTTTCATAAATATGATTAATTGCATGTTTCTCTTGGCCTCCCACCACAAGGGCTCCTTTTCCAGAGAACCTTCCCTCTTGGCAGCTCCAATCAGGCTGCACAGCCCTTTAAAAACCCTCTTCTGGTCCCCCACCTCCTCCACCAGGTTCTACCTGCAGCCCAATTTCTCAGCAACAGAAACCCCTTCCTGATGCCCCTCCCACATTTAAAGAAGGAGATGGGTGAGGGAAAGGAAGTTAGGGACTACCATGATGGCCCACTTCCTTTCCCTAGCCGGTTTGGACCATGGGTGCCCATTCCTCTCACCATGCCTTGCCCCCCCTTCCCACAGATATACACACATTTTCATATTTTTGATTTTTCCACTTTTGTGGGGTTCCTGTGCCCTTAACTCTAGCAAATGGCGACTTTTTTTAAAATCCATTTTAAATCTTTTATTATTTGTCTATATGAGAACTTTTGAAAACTTGATAATGGACAAATTCCAAGATATCTGGATAAGTTGCTCACTTTTTATCTGCTGCTGTCACCTTCCTGTAAAAAAGCCTTTGCAATGAAATCCACAAAAAAATGTTAGGAGATAACCTTGCCTATCTATTCTATATTCTTAACAAAGCATATTTCACATAACGATTACTAAAATCTTCATTCCCTTTAGCTAACCATGCCACCCTAGCATTAGTTCATGCCCTTTTAAATCCAACAGTCTCTTATTTGTCAACATAAACCATTCTTTCAACCAAATCAAACAGCTTGCGGAATTTGGCATTCCCAATCCCAATCCCCCCTTTGTTTTGCATCTTGTAAAATTTTATATCTAACATCTTCCTTTGCAATATAAATTTTGATAAATCACTCTGCCATTGTTTGAATAATACATCATTGGTCAAAATCAGTATAGTCTGAAACAAAAACAAGATTCTCAGCAAAATGTTCATTTTCATCATAGAAGTCCATCCCAACAATGATAATTTAAGTTTCAGTCATCTTTGCAAACCCACTGTGATATCATTCCATGTCTTGCCATAGTTATTTTTCAATAACATACAGTTCATATTTGTCATAACAACAACAACAACTAAATATTTTACCTTTTTCTTACTTTTAAAACCTGACTTTTCCACCAATTGTATTTGATTCTATTCTCTCCTCTCCTTTGTTAACATCATTGTCTTTTGCTTGGTTATCTTAAATCCACAACACTTATATACTGTCCAAAAAGGATTCTGTAACACAATCACCTGCAAGTGCTCTTAGTTTGTATACTTCCTTTTCAGTTCTTATGCTCTTGATTCTTTCATCATGTCTCATTGCCCTATTTAGAACTTCAAGGGATAAGATAAATTATAAAGGAGGAATAAAAATCCTTATCTTGTTCCTTTTTAAATATCACATGGTTTGCACAATTAATTAAAAGCTGTGCTTTCTGTGCATCATAAATTGTCTTAAACCATGTGATGAAATCGTCACCAAAGTGCATCTTCTCTAAAAATCTATATAAAAAATTCCAATTCAGATCATTGAAGGCTTTTTCAACATCTAAAAATACAAGTCCTGCCTGATTATCATTATAATTTTCTAAATATGACAAAATGTCCAAGACACATCTATTATTGTCAGATAATTGTCTTTTCAACAGAAATCTGGATTGGTCATTTTGAATAAAGTCTTGTAAAATTCCTTTCAATCTTTCTGCCATAATCAATGTGAAAATCTAATAGTGCTTCTAATCTAATCGTAAATCTAATAGTAATTTAATAGTGACTATGAAATAATAAAATAGGCCTATAATTCTTTGTCATTGTCAAATCCTTGTCTTCTTTTGGGATTGAGAATATTGTTTCCTTTTCCATGTTTTAGGTATCTTCTCCATCCATAAATTGTAAAGGTTAAAAAAAAAGCTGTTCCTCAAAACACTTATAGTAATCTGTCAATCAACTATCAGGACTGGGTGCTTTGTCAATCATGATCTTCTTAATTGTTTAAAAATTCTCACTCACTGTTATAGGTGCATTTATCATCTGTTTTTGCAAATCTGAAATCTTTGGTAAATTTTGTTTCTCTTAGGTATTCATCTATCTTTGGGAGACATATTTTAAAGTTCGATGGTTTTTATAAGTTTTAAAATTTTGGTTACATTTTAACTGTAAATTTAACTATAACTATCTTGGAAGCTCTATTTGGGCCAATTGGTAACTCATAACTTTACAAATAAATAAAATTAAAACAAAAAGAAGTACTTACAATACAGACAATTTGACGAACCCTTAGCATCTCTGTTGCTTCTTTAGGAATGACATTTGCCTGTGTGCAGATGTACAAAATTTAATGTGTGTAGAATGTTAAAATGATCAATGGCTTTAGCAAGTGCCCCAACGTAGACAGTGTTATCTGTAATATCAATGAATTACAAGATGTAACTTGCTGATTTTAGTGGTTTCAGTTATCCAACAGCCATGAAATGGTCCTGGATCTTTTACTCAATGAGAAGATGATGCCAGAATGATCCTCATTCTCCAAAAGAGAATCATAACGATAGGAAGCTTGTAATAAGTTGATCTATCTGCACAAAGCTTGATTATTTCTCTGTGTTCATGCAATATTCAATTAAACTGATTACTGTAATGCTAGAAATTTGGGTACTGAAGGAAAATTTCATTGAGGAAACAGGGGCAGTGCCCTGTTTTTGCCCCTATCACCATAGCACATCCCTGTAAACTCTGCATCCCACCAAACTGATGCAACACAGGGAAATATATAATCCATAGACATATATTCTTTAACACTTCGATGATGTGGGTGTTATTTGTGTATGCTCAGAACCTCAGATGTATGTTCAAGGCTTTCATTTTCTGAAATGTTAAGTACACATTCATTTATACATACAGAGCTTCTCCTAGCATTTAAGTAAATGTTTGTACACAGTATTTATTAAGAGATCACACAGGTCTTTGAAAATAGAGAAAAACTACTCTGATATAACCAACATTCATTTCCGATAAGTTTGAAAGAAAACGTGGTATGCTTTGAAGTATCATTGACTTTTGAGAATATAGGGAGCACTAGTCAATTCATTGCCATATTCATGCATTTGACATTATATGTGGTGGTATAATTAAAATAAATGCTATTTGCTCAGCTGCCTTGAATCCCATCATTGGATAAAGGCAGGATATAAATTCAATAAATAAAAACATTAATAAGTAAAACATTGATTTTTAGCAGAAAGTTTGCTTGAAAAAACTACAGTCAGCACTTCTGCATCCACTGGCTCTGTCTCCGCAGATTCAACCAATCTTGGTTTGAAAGTCCTTGGAAAATTAATTCAAAAAAGCAAACCTGGATTCTGCTGTGTGCAAAGCACTACTCTAATGTATAGGCATACCCTACTGTAGCCTCCTGCCATTTCACAGACCCTCAGTCTCTCCCTGGCACTTGTTTGTTTGCCATTTTATATAAGAGTGCCATTTTACTACACTGTTGAATATAATGTGACTTGAGCATCCATGGATCATGGTATTCCCAGGGGATCCTGGAATCAAACCCCAACAGATACTGAGGGCTCAGTGAACATCAATAAACAGATATATCAATATGGCAGTATATACATGTTATATATAGATAGTATAGCATATTATTTGCTTATGGCCCTTTCTGCACTGGGCTATTAAAACGGTGCAGAGCGACCTCCAACGGAGGTCTTCTGCACCGTGGAGTGGACTGGGGCAGACTACTTTTCGTAGTTCTGCACCTCAGTCCGGTTCGGAGAGACCGGAACTGGTCACACAGCATGCTTTTTAAAAACCTCTTTTAAGAGGTTTTTAAAAAGCATGGAGCATACGAGTCCATGTCGATCTGTTGCCACGCTCTGGTGCCGATTTTCAGGCGCGCACTAGTGCGTGCCTGCAGATCTGCCGGGGGCGGGCTTTAGGCTGGCGAGCTTCTCAGATTGGTGGAGAGCCTCCACCAACCAGAAGCTGCTATTTTGGACGCCAGAGCAGTGCGGAGCAATGAGTTCGCACTGCTCCTCGTCCCGAAGGACTCAACCGGACGCTGAAGAAATCCAGTGAGTCCCGTTTTCGCGTGGTTCCTTCCCCACGTGTGGAAAGGGCCTATGAAACTTTTAAACTTCTGAGTAAATTAAAATTGTAATGCAAGTGACTTTATTTTCCTTTCTTATACCATGATGATCTGTCAAATAGAAGCAAATGCTATACATGTTTGTTAAATTGTTGCATTTTAAGTGTAACAAGTAACTAATACAGTTCTCTCTATTTTCTCCCCATTTAGGTTACTGGTTTGCTAGCTTCTCAGTGGAACATTCCCATTTTTGGCTTTGTTGGCCATACAACCAAACTGGATGACTCAGTGCTGTATGACACTTACATCAACCTTGTCTCCCCTTTGCAAATGATAGGGAAAGTATTGCAGAAAACTCTTCAGTTTTTTGGATGGAGATATGTGGGTCTTATGGGAAGCTCGAGTGATGTTTTCACTTGGGCTGATATAGATGAACTGTGGACATCTATAGAAAACCAACTCAAAAGCAATATCACAGTCACAGCTAAGGTGAGATACAATACAAAAAGTCGAGGCCTCCACCAAGAAAAGCTCACCTACATATCATCTGTTGCAAGAAGTAAGTTTTTTTTTTTCTTTTTAAAAAAAGGTTTCTATTTTTTAGATTTAAAACAAGGATCTTTGAGCTCTTTGGAGTTAATAAATGATAGAGGTACATTAATAAAAAATAAATCTAGCCCATTATCTTCTTTTGAAATGGAAGGGTTACACTGGCTACTTCAGAACAAATGCACAAATACTGGCAACATGATCTGTGCCCAGCAGTACTGGAATGTAACAAGTTCTAAATCTGAGGCAATTGACACCTGAGTAGGCTGCAATGGGACATACTTTTCTTCCTTGGAACCCACCTCAATGAACCTCCAAATTTACCCTGGAGGGTTCCACCATAGTTTGGGAGGAAGCAGAGAAGAGATGAAATTGCCCCTTTTCCATTCCACTGACAGAAATTTTGGTGTTGTGTGAGGAGTGGACTATATATTACCCCTGTTTTCATTTTTAGGGCTACGAGTTTATGACTTGTAGGTCCTATGCCTTGTGAAGGACTGTTTAATTAGCAGAAGTAGCTATTGTCCAACATAATTTTTTTAAATGTAGTGTTTTATCAATAGATCTCTTCAAGTTCCAAAAAGCACAATTCCATCTCCTCAGATAAGAAAGGAATGGCACAGAATCTGAAGGGAAAAAAAACACAGTTCTGGGTTGCATATCAGATTTTGAAGTTCATTTCAGTGTTTTCTTCCCACATGTCAACTGTTTGTGCTTCCCGGTTGATCTAATCAATGGTGTTTTATCACCAGATTTGTCATCTGTGGTTTAAGTAGAATCAGTGCACTGAATGGGAAAAAAGTGTTAATTTATCTGGTACTGTCACTTATTGTCTAGTGCTCCTGCAAACAGTGGATGGGATTAAATAATAATATTTTGTTTAATTTAGTTTCATAATCTTGTATATTTTGATTGTATGAATTTGTTAGCTTGTTTTGTTAGGTATTATATCATTGCATAATGGAGATTCACAATCCATGGCTTCTGGTGACATTATTCATGAGATGTTCCACACTTGGGACATTATGATTCTCAAATCTATTTCATTTGAAGGGACATTCAAAGACACCAGAAATGTTGCTGTCATCTCTGAAGTACATTATTTTGTGATTTCATTCCAGTACTTTACAGTATAGGAAAATATTACTCAAAGATTTAAGTTAGCATATGTGAAATACAATAGTAATCACAGTAGGGCTTGTCCCACTGAAACGATTGTTTCAGTGTGAATGTCTTGATGTGAAAATGAATATCTGGGACTACATTACATAGAAAATAAATAGCAAATAGAAAAAAAAGTTTAACCAAAATCTAAATAAGGCACACCTTATCATATACACAATTATTGTTTTCATGAATCATCACTTCCAAAATCCTTCTAACTTTTTGTTTCAAAGCAATTTTCAATATAGTTTTAAAATTATGAATAAATTATTTTGGCGTTATTCATTTTTACAAAATGCTTACAAAGGTATTCCATTATTTGTTAGTTGCTATAGCTGACTTCATTTGATTTGTAGACTGACTTGTCACGTGACTGGGAACTGACCTCTTTGATTTCTTTTGCAGTTATTGTTTTAATCTGCAGTTCTTTGGATGCAAGATCCATTTTGTTAGAAGCCAAAGAACTAGGTATGACAAATGGGCAATACGTGTTCTTTGTCCTGCAGCAATTTGAGGTAAGTGTATGCAAGGCGGTGAATAGTCTTAGTCTTGTTGTGTGCCATCTGCTCAGTTTTTGCTTACAATGGCCCTATGGATGAAAGATTTCCAGGAGATGCTGGCATTAACAGTTCTGATCAGGTCTTACCAACTCCAAATTGATTCAATCTACCTGTAATGCAGACTTCTTTTTTTTCCCTTCTGTGTTTGAATCTGCTGAACTTTATTGTCTTTTCTAGTGAATCTTGGATGTCCATTAGCTTCAGTGAGAGTTCAGGCTCGATCTGCTCTAGAACCGCTTCATCTGCCTTTCTGGCAGTCTATAGTATCCAGAGAATTCTCTTCCAGCACCACATTTTAAATAAGCTCACTATTTTAACTATGAGCCTTCTTTGCTTTCCAGCTTTCACAACAATGCACAGAAATTAGAAATGCTATGGTATGGATGATTTTGAATTTGGTATTCAACAATCTATATTTGCACTTGAAGAGCTTATCTAATTTCTTTATAATTGCTCTTCTAATTCTTAATCTTCTTCTGTTTATTGCCTATAGTCTGTATTTTCATTGAGCCAAACTACAGAAAATCTTTTTAAAATTTGATATCTTCATAACCAGCTTTAAAATTATGTAAATCTTCTATGGTCATCATTTTTGTATTTTTGTTATTTAGTTGTAGCCCTGCCTTTGTACTTTTTCTTTAACTTTCATCAGTATTTGTTCCATGTCTTTACTATTTTCTGCTAGTAATATGGTGTCATCTGCATATCGTAACTTTTTAATGTTCCTTCTTTGAATTTTCATACCCCCTTCCTCCAAATCTAATTCCACTGGCCATATGATATTTTCTGCAAATAAATGTTCTGCACATAAATTAAAGAAACAAAATAATAAGATATTTCATTGTTTGATTCCTTTGCCAATTGCAAGTGATTCTGTTGCTCCATGTTCCATCCTAACAGTGGCCATAAAACATAGCTTTTCATAAACTACACAGTCAAAACCTTTGCTATAACTTAAGAAATATTGGCTGACCTTTGTCTGCATTTTTTTTAATGCTCTCCTTTAGTCAATGTATGTTTGCAGTATGATCTTTAATGTCACCCTCTTTTTGAATCCAGCTTGGACATCTTGCTCCATATATGATAGTTGTCTTTGTCCAGAGTATCACTTCACTTACACAGGAAATTAATGCAATGGTCTGATGTTGACTACAAATCCCTGATGTCCTCTGTGGCAGCAATGGCTCTCCACATTTTCATTCAGGAATATTTCCCAGCTCTAGTATTCTCTCAATGGCCCTTTCCTCATGAGGGGGGCAAAATGGGGCAGCGCACGCAGGGGCGGAGCTTACCTGGTAGCGGGTTGTTCCATCCCTGCGGGAAGCGCGGGTTTGCCGCTCTATATGCTGCCAAATTTTGGCGGCGTTCGGCAGCGCCCAAAATGGCGGCCAGCGGCTTCCAGTGGTGCTCTGCCAATCAGGGCAGCGCACCAGCTGGAAGCCCGCCCCCGGGCAAATCTGCAGGGACACGTTACCGCGTCTCTGCAGTTCTTCACTGGGGGCTGCCATGGAGCAGCATGGGCGAGTTTCATAAAAACCACTTGGGAAGGTGATTTTTATAAAACTTGCAGTGCCACCCCCGCGGCTGTGCTAGAGCAGTTTGAGGTGTAGAACCTCACCGTTTCCAACCGCACTAGCGCACCTCGCGGTGAAGAAGACCTCCTGGAGAGGTCGCCTAGCGTGGGCCATATGCCCGTGTGGAAAGGGCCATAGTCTCCCATTCAGTTCCTAACCAGGTCAATCCTGTATAGCTTGTGAAATCAGAGACAAGGCATATTCAAGGACAGGCAGTGTGATGTTCTAGTATATTTAGATCATGAATAACTGTTTCAAGCAAGTCATATCACATACATAAAATCCTCCATTAAAGCGGTCAGTTCCTAGTTCGTCTAAAACATGCCCCTCTCATCAGCCCTAATCAGTATAGTCACTAGCGAGGTAAAGGGAGCTGCAGTCCAACTTCCTTCAGTGAGCCATTTGCTTCCCATTCCCTACAGTAAACATTGTTTTCTGTGCTTGCAGAAGTGTGACTATTTTCTGTAGCTGATGTGCGGGAAAAGAGTAGGGTATGGGATTTATGATGGTATTGTGCTGGTGCATAGTAGAAAATACTTGAATTCAAATCTGCCATTAGCCTTGTTACCTTACACTCTGTGTGCAATATACTGACAAGAGCTGTATATTATATAGTCTGGGACTTCTTGTGTTACTTGAACAGTACACAAAACAGCTGTGTTGCAGTGGCTTTTACATGACAGAGGTCAGGTAAATGGAAAGGCTCATTCTGTATAATGGCCTCTGACATACCTGAAGTAGTTAGTTATTTGGGTTCCCTAAAGCTCTGTCTATATGAACAAGAAGCTGCTATTCTTATTGTTGTTGTTGTGGTGGTGGTGGTGGTGGTGGTGTACCTTCAAGTCATTTCTGATTAATGGTGACCCTAAGGCAAACCTAGCATGGAGTTTTCTGAGGGCTGAGTGTGTGTGACATGCCCAAATGGGTTTCCATGACTGAGGCGGGAATTGAGCCTTGACCTCCAGAGTCATAGTCAGATGCTCAAACCCCTACACCACGGTGGCTCGCAAAGAAGAAGCTACCACCTGGATATTAAACATTTAATATTGGAGGTACTCATTATCCTTCTTTTGTCTTTCAGGATAGTTTCTTGAAAGAGACTTGGACTAATGAAAACAGCAACATCCTAGATGCCTATCATTCTGTATTTCTGATAGCCCTTCAGTCTTACAGGGAATATAAAACCTATTCTGATTTTGTGAAAGAGGTCTATGACAAGCTGAACGAGAAGCAACTTCCTTACAGTATTATTTCTTCACAAGAGGAGGTCATATTCACAACCATAACTTGTGAACGGTTAATTTTTAATTATTAAAAATATTAGCCCAAAGGGAGCTTTAAAAAGGCCACCAAAGAAACCACAATGATTTTCCTATTTTTCTTCATTATAATTTGTTACCACCAAATCTGTAGTGCGGCTGAGTAAATGATTCATCTAATTTAAGTTACTTATTATGGTTAATACAAAACTGGATCTGGTGAAATCATCAGAGGTTTCCCAATGTAAAAAACCCCATGCCTCTTTGGTTTTTCCATCTTTTATAGTTATTCCTAATTTATTATATTTAATCCTTATTTATTGTGTTTATTAATTGCTTTTTTTGCCCACTGGGCATCCAAAACAATGAACAATAAATGATTTCTGTAAAGGCAGATTAAAAATGTAAAGCCAATGTTAAAAACTGGTTTTAAAAGCCATATGGACTCATATAGTTTTGACTATCCCTTGGAAAGTCAAGAAAGATGGAGCCAGCTTGACTTACCATTCAACAGACCTCCATAGCTAGTGTGCCAGTAAAGAGAAAGCACGAGCATATGCAGTCAACAACCTAACCTCTCAGGGTCTTGGGAGACAAAACAGGGCCTCTGCAGGAAGTCTTCGATTCATGTGGGAGGAGGAGTTCCATCAGACATCCTGGATCCCAAACCATTCCTGCAACTAAGGAGATGGTGTCTATTTGACTTTCCTTCACCCACTCATAGCAGGAACTGCAAAAGAGCTGGTAGGAAAGCTGTAATGTGTGTGGTTGGATTTGTTGCATGTAAACAAATTACAACATACTTTCCAACTGTCCCAGTTTGACAGAGACAGTCCTGATTAATCTTTTGTTGTCCTACTTTTTCGGCATCTTTTAAAAAGTGCCACTTTCTTCCTTGGTCCTCTGCTTGCTTGAATAGCTGGAAATTAAGTTCAAAATACAAAATTATTTGTACTTAACTAAGCAGCAAGGAGAGGAAGTGTGGAATCTTGCCCTTCCTAATAGACTCAGGCTGAGGCTCCACAAACTTTGCAATGTTTATTGTGTAAGCACCTAAAAAACACACACACACACGCGCACAACCCACAGTGTGAACCTCCCTGGGGAAGGCAATGAGCAGCTGTGGCACCAGTAGTGAAAGCTCAATCAGTTGGTCAGACAGTCTCTTTCTCTCATAGACTTTGATGCACTCTGTCTGATCTGGTAGAAGCAATCAATGAAATTAGCTTACCCATAGGTCTGGGTAGATATAAATGGGAATAGAGGCTCCTTAAGGTAACAATGCTCCTAGCCATTTAAAGTTCATGTGCAATTCACTGCGATATGCAGGGTTCACATGCTGAAGTAAGTGCATGCTGGAAAGCAGCAAATGCTAATATTTGTTTATAAAGGTAAGCTGATTCTTAACTGATAGTGAATGGTCATTGAACCCAATTAGAGCAAGGCCTTTCTATCTTAAGGGTAAGCCAAAATGAAATAGTTCTACTACCCTCTAGTATCAATTCATAAAATGTTGGAAATTAATAGGATTATTTTTGAGCAAGTGATTTGACTATTTTAGCTTAAGATACATTTAGGGAGTATAACTCAAGTTTAAAAAATAGTTGATAGCATTTGGAGTCAACTGAAAAATTTTCATGGGGAGGTTGGGGGACAAGGCTCTTATATCTTGAACATTTGTATAGACAAGTGCGTTTTAAAAGTTTGAGTTTGCCTAATAAGCTGCTCCTGCTAAAATTCTTTGATTCCCTCATCAAGTAAGGACCTTTCCTCTTTTGTGCGGGGCCGGCCTAATTTGCCACCTGACAACTTATGAAAGAACCATTTGTGAAGCTTCTTTCCCTAGAAGCTCATATCGTTATATTTCTTCCCTCCCCCCAGGTAAGTTCTTATGCTGCCTACCTGCATGATGCAGTTTTGCTGTATGCGTTAACCATGCAAGAAATGTCAGAACAGAAGAAGGATTTCAGTGATGGAAGAGCACTTGTCAATACTTTGAAAGGCTACAATAAAACTCTTTTATATGGTATGTTTGTGGTTTAAAACTACTTAAGCACTGGGAGGGCCAGTAGCTCTGTTTTTATATATATATATATATATATATATATATATATATATATATATATATAATTTTTATTGCATACTTTATTTGTACACGCTTCAATATTGCATTGTTATACAATTTTCAAAAATGAACGAAACAAATAAACAGGTAACTTACTTACAATTAGTTGGTTTCTCAGTCTTTTAAAAATATATTCAATATATAAAACCTCTGTTCCCCTCTCTTTCTCCTTTAAAACTATTTTCACATATATCTATATTTTATTCTCTCCTTCTTTCCCACTCCCCTTCCTTGTCTGCTACCCTCTATCTCTTTACCTACTTTCCTTTCTCTACACTTTCTTCCATTCACACCCACTTTCGACCATTTCTACTGAATTTCTACCAAATAGAAATAGAAATACCAGTAGCTCTGGAATAGATTGTATACCCTGAATGGTGAAGGACATCGCAGATATCCAGCTGAAGCAGGGGTAGGGAACTTTTTTGATGAGGTCTCCATCACACAAGTTTAAGGCATAAATTAGCATTTTATTTGGCCAAAAACAAAGGGAACGGGCTGAGTGCTGGTATTGTCCTGTTTTGACTGAGATTATTTTTCTGCCCCTTCCTTAACATTCTGATGCACTGAAATATGGTAAATATTCTGATGCTCATATTTTCAATAGGCATTACTGGTCAAGTGCACATTGATGAATCGGGTGAGAGGAACATTGATTACTCTGTGTATGATCTCCAGGAATCTGGCAATTCAACACGCTTCCTTCCTGTTCTTAACTTTGATAGTTATAGGAAAACAATCAGGTAGGTCTCTGTGTGTTTGTGCATATATGATTTCATAAACACATTGCAGTTGCATCCCTCATATGATAGATTTAGCATACAGAGGTCAGTTTAGTTTATTTCCATTCCTTCCTTTGAAGATAAAGCATATCACTTTCTATTTTAGAAAATGAGAAACTGAGGGCAAGAGCCAATCATTCTACAGATATGAGCCCAGATAATTCACACTCATGTCTATTCCTGTTGAATCAAACTGACTGAATCAAACTGACTGAATCTTCTTTAGTCATATTTATGCAACATGATATGCCATGTGTTTGGTCATCATAGATAACAGTGAACAGTTTCTGTCATGTTCTCATACACAGAACTAAATCCAATATTGACTTTAGGAAATATTCTGCAAACCCACCATCACATGTGATTCCCTTTGTACTCCCTTATCAGTTACCAATTCATAAATATGACTAGATCAGACTGTAGTTGTTGTATGCTTTGAAGTAATTTCTGACATACAAGAGTCCTAAAGTGATTTCATGGAGTGTTCTTGGCAGGATTTGTTCAGAGGGGGTTTGCCATTGCCCTCCTCTGAGGCTGAGAGAGTATGACTTGCCCAAAGTAACCCAGTGGTTTTACATGGCCATGCAGGAATTCAGTCCCTAGTCTGCAAAGTCACTGTCCAATACTCAAACTATTACACTTCACTGGCTCTTGATCAGATTGTGTTGGAATCAAATTACAGGCCAAGACATAGCAGGTAACAATAAATAGATTCAAGAGAACAATTATTGGATTTTTGTTTCTTTCAGTCATATTTTCCTTAACATTGGAGAGCTGGAAGATTGCTTTTAGGCCATTTGCTGTGACCAAAATGCTTGACACAGGAAATCTAGAAACAGAACCGTTCCAGCAGCTCACTGCTGACTCTCTTCTTGAAGACCTTCAATAAGGAGGAGCCCACCATCTCTGTACATCAGTGATCTCAACCTGTGGGTCCCCAGATCTTTGTGGACTTCAGCTCCCAGAAGCCCCAGCCACTATGGTCAATGCTCAGGGCTTCTGGGAGCTGAAGTCCAAAAACATCTGGGGACCCTCAGGTTGAGAACCACTGCTGTACATAATTTGCTTCATTGTGGAATTATTCTTGCCCTCAGGATGTGTCTTTTACTGTTCTTCTGGGCTGTCCTATCATAACTTAAGCACATTACACATAGTCACAATCTTTGAGGGAGAGCAATATGGCCATTTCCACACTTCATTGCTATACTGCCATAGCAATAGGTTGTTTCTAGGTCAGGAACCATACTAACACACTACGTCATTGCTATCCAGCTGCTATCCCATCTCCAAGTGTTGCAAAACCACCATATTCTATTTCCAGAAAAAACTCCATTAAGACCCTTGATTAGTGCTTCAATCCTGTCAGCCAGCTTAATGTGGTACTGTGATAGTGCTTGATAGTGCTTCCAGTCATTGTGAATGGGCTATGGGCATACCCAGCTTGTCCCCTCCTCAGTGACTCCCATGGTGTGGTAACTTCGAAATCTATCACTTCTCTGTGTTTATTTAAAAGTTCTCCTTTGTGTTAACACTTTTTATTTTTTAAATACATTTTTAGGCATTATAGTGTGAAAACGTAATAGTATGTTGCCATGTATAGTACAGCTTCTAAAGAAAAACAACAACAACAACAAAAACCCGGACCAATCAAGGGCAGTGGGGCAGGGTGAAGGTGGGGACAGGGACTGGCTAAGGGTGCTGTGGTGCAGAAGGAACATTAGTGGCAATACTGCTACTCATCCACTGATGGCGGAAGGGGTGTGGAAAAGAGCACTTCTAACCCAATGGCATTGCGCAAATGGCAATGCCACAGTTTTAATGGTATATCACACTTATGGCCTCTAGTGTGGAAAAGGCCTATGTGACATTCCTTCAGCTATTAGGTCTCCCCTCTTGTCTTTTCTTTAGTCTACACATTTTCTTTTAGCTTTTTCTCATTGTCCATATGTTCCCCAGCACTACTATAAGTGAACACTAGATGTGAAAAGTTTGTCTTGTTTATTGTGTCTATCTGTAGCCCGACCGAAAAAATTGACTGCATCAATTGGCTGGATGGAAAAATACCTGAAGACAAGCCACCATGTGGGTTCCACAGTGAACACTGCAAAAATCCAATTGCCAGTAAGTGTGATACTATAAATAAAACAGACCTTGTGAGAAGAAGGAGGACGTAGATTAAGTGATTTACTCATTTATTCAAATGTCTGAAGATCTTTAAAGCAATTTTAACCAAGACTTAACAACTCTTCAGAAATGAGGTAATAGCAGAAGTTGTGGAAGAGGGAACCTAAAAAGCATTCTCATGTTATTTGAACTTTGTTGTTGTGAGATTGTTTCATGATCACTTTCTCTCCCATGTTCTATTGTCTTCATATGGTATTTCAGATGTGTGTGTGTATGTGTTTTCAAGTCACTGTTGACTTATGGTGACCCCATGAATTTGGTAGGGTTTTCTTAGGTGAGGAATACTTACAAGTGGTTTTACCAATTCCTTCCTCTGAAATACAGCCTACAGCACCTGGTATTTGTTGGCTGTCTCCTATCCACGTACAAACTAGGGCTACCCTGCTTAGCTTCCAATGAGATCTGGTGCCTTTATGGTAGTCAGATTCTGATTTTGGACAAATGTCTATTTTTGATCCTGCTATGCCAATAAGTGATTCTTGTCTATTTTAGACCCCCCATCTGTAGTCTCTTAATATGCACACCAACTTTCAGATTCCTAGATTGTGCAATCTTGGTGGAAACAGACAGACAGACTTCTATTATTATAGATTATGCTTCTATAACTTATTAGATGTACAGTTCCATCCTGTGGATGCTTATTCACAAGTAAATTATATAGCATCTAATTGGGAGCACTCCTTAATAAGAATGTGTAGGATGCATCCTTCTGTTGTATTTTAAGTATTATTGCCATGTCTGTATTTTTTTTACTTTTTGAACTTTTTTTTCCCAGTGGTGTTAACCAATTTGTTGCCCCCACTGTTGTCTAAAAAAAATTGCCCACTGCCATTTTTCTACTATATGTGTCACCAAGATTCAGCTCTATTTGTCTGTTCTATAATTACCTGTTTCATCCTTTGTCACCAGAAGGCACAGCCCTTATTGTTGTGATCATTCTCCTGATAATGACAGCGTCAGGGGCCATTGGTATCACAATGTTTATGAAGATCTATAAAGGCAGTCTTCAGAAGCAAATCAATGATTTCTGGTGGAGAATTAATTTTGAGGATATCATCATTTTTAATGAGAACAAGGTAATGAGTAACCTTCTTGAGAAAATATGTCGTCTTAGTCCTAATTTTTGTGGCCCAGATGCATCTATGTAGCACATATTGTTAGGCGAGGGAAACAACTCTTTATGGGGCCCTTTAGCACTATGTAATTGTAGTGCTGTGATTCCACTTTAACTGTCATAGAAAAGCCCTATGTAATCTTGGGATCTGTAGTTTACAGAGCGGTATTTAGAACCCTCATCCAGAGAACTGTAACTCCTTCCCCTGCAAACTACAAACCCCAAGACTCCATAGCTTGCAGCCAGGGCAGTTAAAGTAGAATCATAGTGCTGTAACTGAATAGTGTGAAAGGCCCTTTGGTCTTCTTGTACCTACATTTCAGACAGAGCTCACTGTGAAAGCAGCACACTTCTTGTCCAATATGTGGTGGCTTTGACTGTCAGCACTCATATATCTAATTTATGAATGAATTATGTAGAAGATTTTGGCTTAATGTACAGTGGATTAAAACAAACCAATGAAATCTTATGATAAGAACAAATACATTAATAAAACAACATCTGGCACCTATTAGTCAGGGAAGTATGAAAAGAAAGGTCTTTTATAGACCTCCAAATGTGGGAATTTGCCTAACCTCAGAGACAACAGGCATGTTATGCTATTTTTAAATCTTCCATAAAAGTAACCCCAACATATAGTTAAGACATTTATCCTTAATAGTATGTTTATATATTTCCTGCTATTGGAGGAAAATGCATAAATCTAGTTCAGAACATACATTCAGGTAAAAGTTGGCGGCTTAAACATAGCCTCAAAAAAGAGGACAAAAGAGGATGCATGCTTGCATAAAACTCACATGTGCTGGTTTACATGTACACGTGCAAATTTAGAAATTATTGCTAAAATTTAAATGAAGTGCAGTTCATTTGATCCTAATGTGCTTACCTACTTGATTTGCTGGTCAAATCCTTACTGCTGACAGGCAACTTTCAGAGCACTACTCCCTCCCTGGCTTTTACGGTTTTATTTTATTTACATTTCTTTCAAAGCAGCTCAGGGCAGAGATTCAAACAGAATGCAGCTAAAATCAACCACAACATTAATAACTATTAACTGATAATACAATAAAAACAATTAAGTAAACTATCATTAAAAACAGCAGTAAATAAAAAACAGTTAAAGAACATCTAATATCACAACATGCAGGGGAGAGTAGAGCACACCCCATTAGAGCACTCTTCCATGGAAGCTAGGGTCAAATCTCTGCCCAAATAAGAAGGTTTGTCTGCCAGCGAAAGGAGAACAGAGGAGGCCAGCCCAGCTTCTTGTGAAAGGGTGTGCTGTAGTCTAGGAGCAGCCGTCAACTGTCGACATGTGAAAGTAATGGGACACAGAGAGAGCCTTCTCTTGACAATCACAGAATTAGGGCAGGCTCACATGCACAGATAATATCCTTCAGATAGTTTGGTGCCAACCTGTAGAGGAATCTATAGATTGTAGCCAGCACTTTGAATCATACCTTGTGAAGCTTTTGCAACGTGGGACTTATATGTTGCTTGTAACCAGTCAACAGTCTCTCTGCAGCATTTTAGGCTTGTTGAAGTACCTGAATACTTTTCAAGGACAGCTCCGTACATAGTGTATTACAGTAATCCAAATGGGATGATGCATGTGCCACTGTGGCTGGATCTGATACTCTAAGGAATGGTGCAGCTGGTGTATTAATTTTAATTGTGCAAACAGGTCCCTTGCCACTACTGAAACCTGAGTATCCGGGCTCAATTTCAAGTTCAGGAGTACGCCCAAGCTGTGAACCTGACATTTCAGGGGGAACATAACCCCATCCAGCGCAGGCTGAATCACTATCCTCTGATCTTTCTTTCAAGTGACTAGAAGTAACTCTGCTTGTCTAGATTAAAATTCAATCTGTTCACACTCATCCAGTCCATTACTCACACCTATATCTTAAATGTTCTTATTTACAAACTGGACTTGGACCATACTGCAGATGGCTTCAAACAAAGGGCTGTAAAGTAGTATACATGGCCAACTAGTGAGAATATACAACTAGCAAACAAAGAAAGAAATATAGGCTTGCATACAGAGAAGTGGTATCACATTTAGCTACAGCTAATTGCTTTGTTGGATAACAAAGGTGAGACAAAGTTATGTTACAAAAAGTAAGACAATGAAGCAATTTAATTTATCTGTGATGTAACAGATACTGGTATCAAGTTATTTTGAACAGTTACTTTAAAGGGATATTTTTAGAGGCATTAACAGGCATTTTTCAAATTTGTGTCATCGTCTTATCAACGCTAAACCGTTTTTCCCCTCAGAAAAGAATTGAAAAACAGTAGAAAAGTAAAGAGCAGCACAGTATAGTAAGATACCTTTTCATCACTATAGAGCAGAGATTTCCAAAGTTTTTATGTTGGTGACACACTTTTTAGACATGCATCATTTCACGACACAGTATTTCAGTTTCACTAGCAAACTGGAGGTTAAACTAACCCCTTATAAGACATACAGACACATACATAAATTGTAATAAGAAAATGTATGGAGACATAACCTGTCTCATGAAAACTTTTCATATATTTTTAAAAATATATGATTTATAAATACTCAAAGTAGCAAAGGTTTTGTATATCATGTGTAAGATACGTTTTCAAACGGTTAACAATAGCAATAGTGGCTGATGCGAACCGTCTAATCTTTGCTATTTGTTTTTTCTTTTATTAGTTTTTATGTATTTATTCTGTATTTATTATTGTTTTATTGGTCAATGACCGAAATAAAGTGTCTTGTCTTGTCTAAATAATAAAATACATTTCCAAGATTGTAGGCAACACACCTACAGGCTTCAGGTGACACACTAACGTGCCACGGCATACTGTTTGGAAAGCCCTGCTGTACAGGGTAACACAATGGACTATTCTTCGAACACTGCAATTATTAATGTGAACAAATAAGATTTTAAGAAGTCTCTTTCCAAGCTGTGTAAAGAATCATGAAGTCCATGCAGTGGGCCTTTCTTGCTTCCTTGGTCAAGGCAGCCTGTTGTGCTTGCTGAAATGACAGTCCTGACAGAGTAGCAGACAGTGTGGCATTGGAGAAGTAAGTGAAAGAAGAGAAAATGTTTTGCACAAGTCTGTCATCATTCCAACACCAAAGGAAACATGACTTTTTACTGAAACCTTGAGGGCTAACCCAAATCTCCACCTATGTGGTTTTGAATATTCGTAAAGTTTTTCAACCTGTCACGTTTTTAAGTGCTAAATTGTTTAATGTGCTTCCAGTATGTTTACATTATTCTTGTTATAGATTATTTTAAACTGTTTAAATTGATTTTATTATATACCACCCTGATAATCCTTGGATGTAGGGTGCCTATAAATATTTTGATATTTCTTTTTTTAAACAATGGAAGTGCCTTCCATTTATCTTCACATCCTAGTCTGGATTGAATCCATATTTATTTTAGGTGGGTTGCCTTTCAGACAAACTGAACAATATCTTTAAATATAATATTTTTTCCCCATAAATTGGCATCTGAGGAGATACAATCCAGATACAAGTTACTATTTATTTTTTATTTTTTTTGGTGATAAGAAAACTTGGCCAGGCACATGTTTAAATGAATGATTCAAATAATTCAAACTGTAATAATTTTGAAATAAAATGTGCCACTTTTGAATTTATAGTTTGTATTTCTAATTTTAATTAAATCAGTGCTGAAGTAAAAATTGGTTGACTTTGGCACTCAAGTCCAAAGCCAATGTATAGTTGAAAAAAATCAAATGAATAAATAACAATACTTATTTATGCTTAAGCCAGCTGAAAGGAATTAAAAAATACCTCCTTGAACAATAACCTTTTTTGATACCAATGACAATAAAATCTCAAATCAAAGTTTTGAAATCGGAATACAGTAAATTCAGTGAATTCTACATTTGCTTGGCACGCTTAGGCAAATGCTATTTGCATTCAGTCGAATATATCAACTAGTAATATAGCTCTTTGTACTCTTGTTAACAGGAAAACTTTGATTTATCTCAAACAAGCACACCAATGCCCAAAGAAACGGAAGACACTGGTTCCCATTTCTTTCTTTCTAGCAATAACTATCCAGGAATGAAGGGCAAGCAGCATAGAGAATTATTTTACACCACAGTAGGACTTTATCAGGTGTGTATGTAAGCATCCAGAAACAGGTGTGTGCCGCTGAGCATGTTCCATTTTCATTTCTGTTAATAGTATCTGATGTCTTTTGTGTTATTTTTAGGTGAATAGGCCTCAGGCTCCCTAAAAGGTTAAATTCTAGGGTAATTCACATGTAGGACTGTAAATCTAACCGTCCTAATTTATTTAATGTTTTCATAATACATTCTAGCTCTCTACAAATTGGTAATATTTGACTTGCTGACATTCTTAGAATGATAGAGGGATGGTGTTAAATAATATTCTTCTGGGAGCACACTAACATATGTCTCCAAATTAATCTTGCTCCAGTGCCGGCTGCTATATGTATATGTATCAGCTTGCATCACTGTTACCAAACAATAACACAATTGGTTCTTTCCTTAAATGCAGCTCATTTTCCTTCTTTTCCATTAAAACGTGCTTTAGCTTGAACCACTGACCTGTCCCACATTATAATTTTAATTTTTATCATTCAGTTATGTATATTTTGTTTCATTTGCACTACATCCAATTTCTTTGAGGCCGATGGTTTATGTTACATTTTCTGATCATTTACAATGCAGAATTTTGTCTCTAAGGAAATGTTACATTTTCCTTAATGACAAAATTCTGCATTATGAATGACAATGTAACATTTCCCTTAGATATTGAAATGATTGCTGCTGTTTTTTGGAATGCATTGTACAGCTAGCATTAGCTCTTGTTGGATATAGTTAGCAATGTTATAAATTATGAGGAAAGCATTCACTCTTTCCAGCCCAAACTGGATACCATTTTTGAAGTTTTAAATAATTTATTGTTTAGAGTATTTATTCTAAGAATTGCAGAATGTCTCTGCCATCCTCCTTCATCATACCACTGTTGCAGAAGAATGGGGAAAACTTATCTTTTTTTTCACTTACAAAAAAAGTCTTACTATTTTGTTTTTATTAGGCTGAAATGCTATGCACTTATACCTGGGGGTAATTTTTATGGAACTCCTATTATGTCTGGGTAGGTTTGTATAGGGTTTCATAAAAGAGTACTAAATAATTAAAAATACAAAATTTGAATCATTAAGAAAAATACCATTGAATATCATAGTTATATAAATATTCTTAAAATATGATTTTGAGGTGAAATAGGTGAAAATGTTTTTGATCTAGTGGTCCTCTGGCTAATAGAGTTAGTCTTGATACAAATGATTTTTTTTTTTTAAAAAAAGGTGATATCTTTTTATTGTTAGGTTTTAACTGATTCTTTTTGTGACTTACCTTGGGTCCCACTCTGAGCAAAAGATGGCATATAAATGAAATAAAAAATACAAAATAAATATTTTTTCCCTATTTGAACTAACTTAAGAGAGTACAATTAAAAGATAATAACAGCTGGAGTGGGCTAGGAGCCCTCTATTAGTAGAGATTTCTTTGTGTTTGAGATACAGGAAAGGTCTAGAAGTAATTCAGGTATTGCATCCCAGCTTCTGAGTCACTTGCTGATACACTAGCCAGTGACCTACAAGGTCAGCCTTGAGGGTGGATCTGACCGGTGCGGATCAGAGGATTTGTGCCAAGAATAAACAGATATGTCTGAGGCAAGGCTAGAGCTCCATGTATCTCTTCTTTTTGCATGCAAATACCATGTCTATCATGCATTTGGCATGTTTGTAGTGTTCCATAGGTATTTTTAAACATACATACACAAATGTTTATATATAAATATAAATATAAATATATGTTATTTATTATGTAGCTATAATACATGGTATACTATCAGATAGATAGATAGATAGATAGATAGATAGATAGATAGATAGATAGATAGATAGATAGATAAAAAGTAAGCCAATAGAACTTCTCCCAGGCTTGTCCTGAATTCCAGAAAGATGCAGTTGAAATGATTAACAAACAAATCTGTCTGTTTATCTGTCTGTCTGTCTGTCTGTCTATCTATCTATCTATCTATCTATCTATCTATCTATCTATCTAAATGTTTGGGCCAGAAGGCCGAACATTTTGATCCAGATCTTTCTCTCTTTCTCTCTGATGAAAATGAATTGAGTAAAATATGTAAAATATGGCAATGTGTGTGTATACAGATAGAGATATAACTAGATAGATTCTCAGTGTTCATAAATGTAAAACTTACAGTCACCAAGTAGTTAAAATCTAAAATGTCACTGTGATCATATTAAAAAGAATAAGAAGAGCCCAGTCTTGTATCATCATTTTTATTAATAAATCCCCAGAGCAGCTAACTTCAGAATATCATATAGAAAGTATTTCCTTGAAAATGTCATCAAGACTATTTTGTTCATCTGTTAAAGTTAATGGATATCACCTTCTACTTCTCTTTTTTTTCTGCTTTAGGGAGGTCTTGTAGCTCTCAAATTCATTGATAGTCAGACACATATCTGGAAATTATCAGTTCTTCAGGAGATTCAGATGGTATGTTTAACTTTTAAGCTTTTGTCACCATCTATTTCAAACCTATATTTGGATGGTAGGCTGATACTAGATATTTCTGAGCCATGTAGCTGATATGAAACTTACTGATGAAATTTGTACCCCTGGAATATGAAGATTTACAGAGCTATGAGGAAGAAAACAAACTATCCTCTCAAGTTTGATTTTTGACACAAGGTCTGTTCTATTCTGGCCCACAAAGGTTCTTTCTAACTCATGGAACTTCCTTGGTAAGCCCAGTCCCTCTCACAGGGCCATTTTGGGTAGAGGAATGCCCACTACTTCTGATTATTGACTGGACATAACAAGAAGGATTCCCTTTAATGCCACTCATGATTCCAATGACAAATGGCACAACTCCTGCTGTTATCGCCACTATCAGAGATAGCAGGGCTTCCCTTCCTGCTCTGCTTCCCAGCCCAATCAGGTCAGGCAAAGGTGTGTCCAATACAGGGAAGGAATTCATCACTAGAGCCCTTTCAACAACTCATCTTTTCTCGGTGCTAGGGTGCGGGGATCGTGCGAGCAGCCTCCAGCGAGAGGCTTTCGTGTCTCTGTTGCTTCAGATCCTCAGCTGTCGGCTGTTCACGCAAGAGCACTGCCTCTTCCTTCCGCAGTGCAGCCTGGGACTTTCCCAGGCTGTGCTGGGGCAGGAAGCATGAGCGCCATGGCTCCAGAGCTCCGCACGCACGGTAAGTGTGTGCAGGGCCCTGGAGCAATGCGTGATCAAGCACCATTTTGGGCTTAAAGCTGAAAATGAAAAAGTGTGCGAGCGGCGCCTGCCAGACCCTGGTGCGTCATGCAATTGTGAGTGTGTTGTGTGGACCGCTCCTCACATTTGTGCAATGCTCGAGGGGCCCTTTCGCATGGCAAATGCTGTGCAAACAGGACCTAAGTTTCTTCTCAAAAGTATCAATGAGTAATTTCAGTGATTTTATTCCCAGTGCAAGAGAATCTTTGAAAACATTTTTTTGGAAGGTTATTCACAATTTAGAACTTATTCTTTGCAAAATTCCTATGTGGTTGTTCTCCACAGAAAACAGCATTTTCTATGCAGGAAACAGAATTTTCTGGGTGGAAAACAATATGTAAACACAGAAATATTAATTCATGTGCAGAAAATATTGTTTTCTGTGTAGAAAAAAATCTGTAATTGGAGATTTGTTCTGTGTAAAATTTGCACATGGTAGATTTGCATAGAAAGCAACATTTTTTTCTGCCCAGAAAACAGCATTTTCTGCATGGAAAATAATATTTCAATGCAGAAAATTTCTGTACAAAATTTGCTGTTTTCTATGCCACTCAATCATGTACAAATTTTATGCAGAACAAATCCCAACTGAAACATTTTCTGCACAGAAAACAGTATTTCTGATGTAGGAATTAATATTTACACATTGAAGCATTATTTTCCATGTAGAAAATGCTTTTTCTTGTGCAGAAAATGCTGCTTCCAGTATAAAAAAAATAATAAAAAATAAGAATTTTGTGCAATATAAATCCTCAGCTCCGAAGATTCTTGTCAGTCCAGGATTATGCTCATCAAGAGTTCTTGACACTTAAAATAGATGTTTTTGGCCCCCTCTTTTTAAAAACAAACAAACATATTTTCAAATTACCACTCATCCAGTACAAACAAGGATGCATGGTAATTTCTGGACCTTCCTTGCCTGTTATAAAGGATGCATGGTAATTTCTGGACGTTCCTTGCCAATTATAAAGAGATACTGTGAATATCATGAATTTATTAGCATCTAGTGGGACAATACAATTTTAAAACATAGATTCAGTATGTCTAGAAAGTTGAATTGGTCTGAACAAGTGACATTACCCTGGGGTGATCTGATAACAGAGTTCTACACCAACAGAAGAACACAAGATATTGTTGCACCGTTATTTGGAACTTTGCAAATGAAGAAGATTACATTTGCTTGTCTGTAAATTTTTTGGCAACATAATTTAATTGTGGCTTGGATATACTTTGGTGATATCAGCGCTGGATAGTACATTTACTAAGGTTTCTGTGCTTCAGATGAGGGAACTGAGACATGAGAATCTGATAGTCTTCTATGGGATATGTCCTGAAGCTCCAAACATCTGCATCGTGATGCATTATTGCAAGAAAGGAAGCCTAAAGGTGAACCTCCTCTATCAAGATTTGAAGCAATGGTTATGTTTTAATCAAGACAGCAAGGATCAGATCATACAGTTCTCCATCCACATTTGCGGGAAGTACCTTCTGCCCCCCATTCTCCCCCTCACACTCTGGGCCCTCCATGCAGCAGGAGTATGCAGGGCACCTGGGGCCTGGGCTCACGTGAGCTGCCCTGACCAGGCCCGCAAGATCATACATGCCAGTGATCCCCACATCCTTGTGAGCCCCAGGGTCTGTGCCTGCAGGGGCAGCTGAGAACGGGCCCTCAGGTTCATGCAGGAGTGGCAATCGCCATGTCCCTGCATGCCCCCGGACCTGAGCTCATGCAGGCACCTGAAAATGGCCCCTCAGGATCGTGCAGGGCTGGCAATTTCCATGTCCTTGCATGCTCCAGGACCTGCGCCCGTGCGGGTGCCCAAAAGTGGGCCTGCAGGTTCATGCAGGGCTGGCAATCGCCATGTCCTTGCATGCCCTGGGGTCTGCAATCACTGCCTCCTGCAGGCCCTGGGCCTGCTCACTCTGGAGGATGCCTACAGGATCATGCAGAGCCAGGATCGCAACCTCTCTGCACACTCCGGGGCCTCCCCCGTTCCCTGCAGTGTGTAGGAGCGTGGAGGGAAGGCACCAGCCTATTCAAAATTTTCTGACATTTGTGAGGGTTCTCTGTCCCTATCTCTCATGAATATGAAGGGCCTACTGTATATTTCTTTACAAGACTATTCTCTTTCCAAAATGGCTTATAAAATTAAATACTGAAATCTAATATCAAATTATCAAACCATCTTAAGTCTAAAGAAATTTGAATTTAAGATAAAATACAATTTCTGACAGTAGGAAATACCCTGACAGCAGTGAATACTCTCACATCTTTTCAATTAAAAATAAGAGAACATAGCATGCTTTAAAAACAGGAAGAGATGGACCTAGCTGTGTATATTTCTGGGAAACCCATAAAGTAGGGGCTATCAACTGAGAAGAAATCTCTCTAGTGTAGGTGTGGACACCTTTCATGTGTCTAGGATCCATTTTTACTCTCACCAAGGGCTCAGTAGACTGCATCCAACAACTTTTAAACCTAAAGTTTCCCCAAATATCATAATGAAGAGAGTTTTTGTGTGTGTGAAAATGGCCAATTGCACATCCAAAGCTGACAGAGTATGCAACTGTTCATTTAAAAGGCATGGTTTAGGTTCCAAATATCCTATTCAAAGGGTGGAAAGTTACTGGTAAGAGGGAGTGGGTGAGTGGAGGGCTGAGGAAGTTAAGGAAAAGCACTGGGAGCCCTGGCAGGCTGTATGTGACACATGGGCTGAATTTGCACATCTCTACTTTAGTGCCTGCCAGTCTCGCTGATCGTAGTGATGGGCTAGTAACTAGTCCATATAAAAAAGTACTTAAAACATGGATATGTTTATACAAGATATAGGTGGATACTTTCAGGCACAAATGGTCTATGCTACCACTTAGAATTAGGCATGGAAATAGAATAGCAACCAGTGTGGCTAGTACAGAGAACCAGGTGATACCTATAGATCCATTCTTTAAGGTAACATATCAACATGCAAGATAAATTCTTTGCCCTTCTGTTCATAGTCTAAACAAGTCTAGAAGAGAAAGCTATCTAGGTAAGATTAAATGTCTTTCTCTAGATCACATAGAACCCCAAAACCTGTTATTACCATGGAAGAGAGGTAATACCGTATACACTAGTGCCGTTCCATCTCCAACATCCTTGGCTGTATTTATTGCACTCTTGATCTTCTTGCATTAGTTGGAAAGGTCTTAACAGGGACTCTAAGTACATATGACAGAGAACATTTAAAATGTTTGATTGGAGTAAGAACTCTAGCTAGCATGGGAAGTTGGGGTCAAGCCTGTGAATTCTGGGACATTGGGGCTAGAAATCACAAGGATTTTTCAGACTACAGTTATATTCACCTTTAACTATCCTGGCAAAATCATATGTAATCTGGGACAGTAGTTTGGGGAAGCACTGCATATGCCAGAATTCCATAGGATGGAACTAGGGCCATTTCTGCACTACATTGTTATAGTGCTATTATTCCACTTTCAACCTCCTGTGGAATTCTGGGGTTTGTAGTTTCCTGAGGCCAAAGAGCTCTCTGGCTGAAGCTTTTAAATGCTCCTCCCTAAACTGCAAACCCCAGGACTGCATAGGAGATTGAAAGTGGAATAGCAGTACTACAACAGTGCAGTGCTGAAATGTGGAATATAATTGTGTGCTATAATTGCATAGTGCAAAATGGTCCCAGGTCAATGCAGAAAGATCAAGCTAGTGCATTAAGGGTCAAGCTAGTGCATTAAGAGACCTCAGTGTGGAAAAAAGTAAATCTAGACCTGTTCTTCCTTTAATCGTTTCAGGCATTAGTATCTAAATAAAGTGTTTATGTGTGCAAACACAGAACTGCTATTTGTGTCTCAGAGATAGCTAGGTATTACTTTGACATTAATGACTGGATAGAGATGGGAAGAACATGTGAAAAATTCCAAAAATCATTGATAAATTTGTTTCTCAAGTGTCAAAAAACTCTGTTAAGAAGAATCCTGGACTGGCAAGAATCTTCTAGTTCAGGACTTATTCTCATATTTCTGCAAATAACAACATTTTAATTATATAATCATTATTTTGTTATCTGTGCAGAAACAATATATTTCTGCTCAAAAATATTGTTTTATGAGCAGAAAATACTTTTTCCGGTACAGAAAATGCTTTTCTCTGTGCAAGGCAACTGGTTATGAGTTTTGTGTAGAGCCTCAAATTGTGTATAATCTTCAAAAATTCACCATTTTCTAAAACTTTCTCACAACTTTTTTTCCTGCTAAAATTACTTGTTGCTTCCTTGGAGAATAAAATTAACAAAGAGCTACATCTCTAAGGATGGACTATTACAGCTTTCCATTTCAATTGCCTTTACATTACTAACTGTATGGCCAACTCATTAAAAAAAAACCCTCATCCTATGATTTTGTGTTCTGTATGGGTGGCTAGAGGCAGGACAGAAAAAAAAATATGTTAAGGAAAAAAATAGAGTTCTATTGGGTATTATGGGATTCTGGAGATTTGTGGGAGTGGGTTGGGGTATTTCCATAAGTTTTCACACATTTGGGGGGCTTTCTGTGTAGTTTTGGGGTCAAAATTGCAGTTAGCAGGCCTTGGGGTTGGGGGGGCCTCAGGGCACCAAAATTAATGTCCAGGTGACAAATGCACATTGTGGGGTACACTTTCCCCATCTCTGCCTTACTACATTTGTTATTCACAATATACCCACTTTGGGAATTTGCTATATGAAAGACGGTCCCCCCAAATTAATATACCAAGATAAACATTTTTATATGTGAGACCTTTGTACTGATTGTTTTTCTAGGATGTCTTGATGCATTCTGATATTGAACTGGACTGGATATTCAAAATCTCTTTCGCCTATGACATTGTCAATGTGAGTATGGCGCAGGGAGCTAGAGGAATCTTTAAAAGATATCATTGTTGTAGCAACTGAATAAGGAAAAAAACCACCAGAACGATCATTATCTCCAATCATAAGTATCTGCTGCTCTCAGGGCTGACAGGCAATTGTGTCTATGTAAGTTTGTGTATGTGTAAGAGTAAGACAGAATAAATGCAGGTCGAGAGGGAGAAGGGACACACTGGATGAAATTTGTGGTTTGTTGTACACTTCATCAGTGCTTCAACACTGGAATCAACTCCCCATTGCCAGTGTTGCATATTGTGCCAAGGGGGTGGCCCCTGCATAAAGGCTTTTTCTTTTCATACTATGTAAATCAGCTAACAGCACCCTCTTGATTATTCCATTCATGTACTGTGTTTGGACATGAAAAGGAGCTCTTACTGTATAACTGTCAGCTAGAAAGCCTGCGCTCCCTCTTCACACGCTCCCTAGCTATCTCTCAGTATTTTTAATAAGTATGCTTTTTAATGTTTATGTTCTTGTTTGGATATTATAAATAAGGGTTTTAAAAACTGTAACTGGCCCTAAGTGTTAGAGGTAACACAATCTCAATATTTCTAGATGCTTAGCTTTACAATATATCTGATGCTGCCATGAATCTTTTGACCTCCAGAAAAGACTGATGGCAACCAAAGGCAAATGATCTAGCGCCAAATGCCATAAGCTAACACATTTAACGTAAGTTAGAGAACAAAACAAATTAATATGTTTTCAAGGCAATGTTTACCTCTGTGGAATGAATGGAACACATTTCAGTGCTGAAACCACAGTATCCCAACCTAACTACCTTTGTTCACCATGAATGCTACATTGATTGTACTGTTTTGAGCTGGTTAATATATTTGTATGCATTGTAGATTTGTGTATATGTTAAATTTCAGGGTATGATCTTCATCCACAACAGCCCCCTGAAGTCTCACGGAAACTTAAAACCTACCAACTGCCTGGTTGACAGTCGCATGCAGGTGAAATTGTGTGGGTTTGGGCTGTGGGAACTGAAATATGGAACCAAATTAAGGATAATAACAGAGAAAGAAACTGGATGTGCTGGTAAGTGCATTAAATACTTTGCAGTCCACAAAATATCTCTCCTCTATCCCGGCATTACCTGTGATAGCTCAGTGATATTTTAAATATGCTTTAAAACATCTTATTGATACAGTCAGCCCTACACATTTGCAGGTTTCACATTTGTGGATTTGATTATTCACAGATTGTTTGCTGTCACCTCTTCTGCCTCCCAATGCCATTTGTAATAGGGATTGCAAGCCTTGTGAGACTGAGAAAACCATGAACGAGGCTTGTAAGTCCCTATTAAAAATGGTGTGGGGCAACAGTGGAAGTGGCAGTAAGCCCCACCAGCCACCCACTTCTGCCTTGTGAAGGAACCCTGATGCCTCAAAGGAATCCATGGTAGGTGGAATATGGTGATCATATATTTTTTGTGCATTAAATATGGTTTGGGAGGACCTATTCATGTTTTTTTCACTTTCATGGGAGTCGTGTGTCCCTAACTCTAGCAAATGTGGAGGGATGATTGTAGTTTCACTCCTAGTTATGAATATGTCACTGGCCAGTCCTCCACTGCACAGATGGTGGTGTGCTGTACCACAGCCAGCAATGCTATTGATAAAACAAACAGACAGACAGACAGACAGACAGACAGACAGACAGACAAAACCAAAAAGAAATGATGCTACATAGTTTTGATATTCAGGGGTAGAGTAGTGCTGAGAAGTATGAATTTACCTGTTCTATATATTATGGAAAGGAAGAACTGCTTTGTGTAGAAACGGAACAATGACACAATGCATACTGCTGCTTAACAGTGCAATCCTAATTCAAAAATGTGCTAACTGTACTGGCTTAGGATCAGATAGATTTTTTGTTCCTGCTAGCAGAAATCCTCTTCTTCCTGAAGAAATATTCTTCTGCTGGCAAAGCCCTCTTTGCCAATTCTTCAAAGACATCTTCTGACAGAATAGTCTGCTTGCAAAACTGATCTGTTGGCTAAGATCTGCTGGCAGAAAAGCCAAAAAAGGGGGAAGAGAAAAGAAAGAAAAAGGGAGGAGTTGAATTAGACCCAAACCTCCTTCATCTCCAGGCCACAGCCACCATGTCAAGACAAATTAGGCCTGGCCAGGGATTTGGATTCAGTTTAACTTTAGCTGGCCTAGAGTCAACCGAGGTAGACTTTGGTCACCTCAGTCAGTTAGGACTGTACTGTAAACAGAAAAACTTGTGTATAGAATTCAAAAGAAAAACAAGATATGCTTCTAGAATTTGAACTTTGTGAATTCCTATACAGACTGACCTGATTTGCTCCTCTCAATCTGATGTGTTTTTTTTTACCAAAACCTTTCAGATTAATGTAGAAATGTAAAGGATAAAAACATGAACTATGGTTAAAAACATGCAACAGTGACAAATTAGTCAATTTTTTTCCATTTAGGATGTAATTAGGGACACCTTGAATATCATCCCACTAAACCTCAAAAATGTGTGATCTTTGCTTCTATTCTTGTAGATCTTTTCTGGACAGCTCCTGAATTGCTAAGGATGGGGCAATATCCATTCCATGGCACCCAGAAGGGTGATGTATACAGTTTTGCTATTATTATGAGGGAACTGATATACAATGATGAAGATGGTCCATTCCAAGACCTAAACAAGAATGCAGGAGGTTGTTCTTTTCTTCCTTTTAAATCTGCTATGTACTTAATTTCTCCTTTCTGCTTCTCATATAGAGATATGTATCTATATGCCTAGCCTGTCCTATTCAGAGTACCTCTCTCTCTCTCTGTGTGTGTGTGTGTGTGTGTGTGTGTGTGTGTGTTTAGCTAGGAGAGAACAAGTTCACAATCCATATCCCTAACATTCCCATGTCTGTTTCTCTCTATCAAAGTGAAGTCAAATATCAAATAGATCACATGGAAATTGCAAGCTCTGATTCCTATGTACTATAATGCCCTGGCCTACTTTTATGTTTCCGGTCCAAGTGACTATGGTTTCAGGGGACAAGAACAAGCAAAAAGATTGAGCACTGTGACCTTTTTGGTACGCTCATATGCAGATCCATATCCTGGTTTGTTAAACCACAGTTTGCAAACCTGATTTTTGAGGTGCATTTAAACCAGTTTGGATAAGTGGGGCTGCCGGCATAAGCTAGAATATCTCCTCGGGCTTTCAGCAGGCAAGATGGACATCTCCTCTGTACATGGGGAGCCATGGAAGGAAGGAGAGAGAGTGTGCTCCCTTCCCAACAAGCTGCTTGGATTAGGAATGTAATAACTGCTGGATCAGAAATATTATTGAGCTCAAGGTAGTTTTGGTTGAGACTCTCCTTTGTAAAACTTACGAACAACAGAAAAAGCTTCCCTTTGTTCTCCATGTCATTCTCTTTTGCAGCAGTTAATCCTAAATTTGATCATCTTTGTTTTGTTCTTTTTTTATTTTTTCCCAGGAGAGTTGTGGACTTCTTAAGGTTTAAATATATAATGCCCAGAATTTCTGTCAGGTGTTAACATAATAGAAATGCAACAATAATCTTTTCATATAAGATCATAATATATAATGAAAATGAAGGCCCTGATCCAATAATACACTTTAGTAACCAGTACCAGAAGATTTGGGGATTTTCTTCTCCATCTTCTCCCACTGCAGTTTTCCTTGTTTCTAAAACCATGCTTCAGATCATTTTTGTGTAGACCAGGTTTTTAGGGTGAACGAGCAGTTACGGAGGGATGGCCAATTCTGGCAGAAGTAGTGATATCCAGCCCAAGTACACCACTGGATCCTGGTGAAGTTGTGATAAATTAATCACAAGGTTCAACTTCACTGTGAATCTTATAAATATGGATTGCCCATGCAGATCTTTCTTGAACTTGAATATAAGGTGAAATGGTAATGATTTCAAATAAACCATTTACATAAGACCCACTAAACTGATGAATAAAAGTGGTCAATATCTTTTCTTCCCTTACATGAGTCTTATATAATAACCAAAGATTACATTGATAGACTGAGTGGCATTTCAGACAAGGATTTTGATTGCTAGGCATTGGAGAAAAGTCTCTTCAAATTGCATTGGCCAGAATTCTCTTGATCCATTTGTGATACCATTTAATTGATATGCTGAATGATTTGTACCACCTGCATGATCATTAGTGAATCCAAAAAGGCCATGCCTATTAGAATGGCTAGATAGGAGTGATGTCTTCTAGACCAATGCATCTCAATTCATCTGATGTCAACAACCTTTTTTCCCAAAATGCCAGGAACCAGAACTATATTTGTGTCTTTTGGCTATAGTTGTTTCTTTCTTTTCTAGAAGTTTGCCAGAGACCAAATGCAAAAGGTTCATGAACCACCACTGATCCATGGATTACCACTTTGAGTAGCACTATGCTAAATCATTCACCCTCCAACCCTATTCTAGGAAAGATAGGTTTGGCTCACAGGCAGTTGTTGCTGTAGACATCTCAAGAGTTGGCTTTACTTCCTTAATATTGAACTTTCCCCAAAGTTGCAAGATTCTAAAAAGGAATGTAAATGAAAATCAATAATATTCTCAGATATGATTGATAATATTTGGTAATTCCAGAGATAATAAAAAGAATCAAGGAAGCAGGCTCTCCTGTTCCGTTTCGCCCCTCTCTTTCAACAGAGAAATGTAATGAAAGCATCATTGCACTTTTAGAGGCATGTTGGGATGAACATCCAGAGAGGAGGCCGACATTTTCTGATGTGAAGAGAACATTGAAAGAAACTAGTCCTGAAAGGTGAATCTCTTTCACATGAATCTATATCTATGTGATAATTAGGGGGAAAAATAGTTTTTTATGTCTAGCACAACGGGCTACATGTCATGTGTGGAAGGATGGGGGAGAGAGCCTTCTTTACTATAATCATTCAGTTGTGGAATGCCCTCTTTTGAGAGATCTCATTTATGAAAGGGAAAGTCATGGCTTTGAGGTCTAATTGTTTCCATCCAAATCTACATGGTTTTAACATCTTTTCATCTGTCTTATTTTAACATGGCAAGTTACTAGATATGCTAGAGTTCTCCTTACTGATTTGAATCATTTTAAAAAATTTAAATTGATTTTACTGTATAATCCCCTTAAATTCTTGGATTCTGGGTGACATGACAAATAATCACACATGAAATACAAGTGTGTACATGGAGTACTCCCATTTGCTGCCTCTCCTGTGAGTCGGCAAATGGAAGTGATAATAAACTAGAAACTAAGAGCTTCCAATCAGCAGCCAGAGAGACTTAGCCAGTTATTCATTCATTTGTTCGTTCATTCTTTTGGTTTGTCAGTCTATTTCTGAAATGCTTCTTAATTCAATAACTTGTCAAAGTGACTTTTGACGAACCATAAACACAGAAAAAGGCCAAGTAAAACAAAACTGGTAAAATGTGTAACATTTCAATAAAACAGGCAAATTTCTTCAAATCAAAGAGCAGCCTTTGTTAGAGCCTTATCATACTATACTGTTAAATTGCTACCATTCCACTTAAACTGCCCTGGAAACATCCCATGGAATCCTGGAATCTGTAATTTAGGGAGAGACATTTAGAACTTTCAGCCAGAGAATGCATAGGCCTCATTAGACTACAAACCCCAATATTTTGCATGATGTTGCCATGACAGTTAAAGTAGGATATAGTGCTATAACTGTGTAATGTGCAAAAACAAAGTGGAACTGCAGAATTTTTAGGAACTACCTACAGACCAATGAGGAGGGAACCATCAAAACTTCTCTGGGAAAGACAGCTCCAAAGGCAAGGTACTGCAAGACAATACTGTATCAGTATTATGGTACCTGGCTACTGAAGCCAATAATAATGAATGATAATAAAATCATTTTATAAATAGATCTGATTTTGACCTTGGTAGAATATTGTTCAACTACAAGTGGTCTTTAAAAGATTTTCTTTCAGTTAACTCCCAATGTGATCATCAGATTCCGTACAACTGTGTATATGTATGATGAGAGACTTGTGAAGCATTTTAAATACAAGCCATCCATACAAAAACTGGAAAGTTCACAGAACTTTACAGCAAGTCCAGATGAGAAGTGTATTCTCTTACAAAGAATGCAAAACAGTCTGATAGAAATGTGAGATAAACACTGTTGTTTTCAATATTTACTTTTTGAACACTTCCAAAAGCCATTTCAGCATCTTGGACAACATGGTCAATAAACTGGAAAAATACGCAAATCATCTGGAGGAAGTGGTTGAAGCAAGAACAACTCAGTTATTGGCAGAAAAGAAGAAGACTGAAAAGCTTTTATCAGCTATGCTTCCAGGGTAACTGAAATCCTTCACTGTTTCCAAGTTATTTTGCTGTAGGAGGTATTCTTAAATGCATTTTCCTTTAGAACGAGTCTAGACCAAGAATTGGTTTCACTTGTAATATAGTTTGCTGTGGCCTTCAGCCATTTGGTAGAATCCCAATACCGTTGTTGTTGTTGTTGTTGTTGTTGTTGTTGTTGTTGTTGTTGTATGCCTTCAAGTCAACTCTAACTTATGGAGATTCCCTCACAGAATTTTCTTGGCAAGATTTATTCAGATGTGGTTTGCCACAATCTTCTTCTGAGGCTGAGATTGTGTGATTTGCCCAAGCTCACCCAGTGAATTTCCATGGATGAACAGGTATTCAAACCCTGGCCCCCTTGACTCCCAGTTCAACACTCAGACCTCTAGTATGCTTGATTCTCCCAATATCTTGGCATAGTTTATCTTTTTTTTTAAAAAGGAAGAAACATCCTAAAAATGCAAGGGTCTCCAAAACTCTCCCTGCCATCTTTCCCCTTCATGCTTCTTAAAGAAACCTGTTTGCTTGGTGAAGATACTTTTTGGTTTCAGAAAATTGCACAGAAGCTTATATTTGTTTTTACTTGACCTAATAAAGTTTTATCACAACATGAATTTCTCTTATAGTCAACATGGTATCCTAAGGTGGAAATGACACTAATTTCTGGCCTTTCCAAGGCTTGGTTTGGTACAAAAAACTGACAGGCATCACTGCTACATGATAAGTGTAATTGGTAGTAAACAATTCAGCAGATAGTCTACAGCAGTGTTTCTTAGATTATGTGAAGTGTGGGACCAACTATCTCCCCCCAGTGTGCCAGGGACTAGTACCACATCTGTGTCCATTGCCTTCAACTGTTAATTTTTTTTCTGGAAACTATTTGCAGACCAGTGGCTGATGGCTCACAGACAGGCAGTGGTCCAGGGACCACTAGCTTGAATAGCACTGGTCTTCAATAGGGCATGCATTCCAGTACGTTAGCTGAAAGGTTCCAAAATCTTCTCCCAGCTAGGGGTAGAACTGAGCCCCCTAAACAATGAACTCTATCCGTCCTATCCCGGAGCTGATCCCTTTTGATCCTGGTGTCTGGATAATAGATCCTCTGGGCTGGGGTGCACACCCCGAGGCAAGGCCACTGGAAGATGGATCCCTGAGGTTATATAGTGCAGAGCCAAACAAAGTAGAACAGTATAAGCAAATGCTAAAAGAAAAGCTTACTCCCCAGGTCTCCACCCACCCACTGGGATATCTAGCAGGACCTAATCAACACATGCCAGTCCTTTCAACACCACTGGACAGCTGTTAATATTTGGCCATGTGGCTAATAAAGACTCTAGAACCCATCTGTTTGGTGGCAGGGGCTATACTCATAATTACTCCTGGGTTTGTGGGAAGAGGATTTTATAACATCCTAAGCTGAGACTTTATTTTCTGAGAATCATTCCTCTAGCCAAAGGCTAAGCTATCCAAATTGATGTCTTTGACTTGCTTTGTCTTATCCAGCACCTAAATTTATCTTCATCTTTGACAACCCAGAGACTACCTACAGAACCCCCTGGTCTCTACATATAAAGGGGCCTGCAAGCTTAACACTGGATAAGAGACAAGCTCGAGATTTGAATGGGGCCCTTTGTATTCACAAATGAAAGAGCAAATTCTATTGCCTCTCTTTTTCCCACTTGCCCCAGAGCCTTTGGGGTGTGTGGCATGTTGAAACTAATTCAATAGTCTGCAATCCTTCATCTCATTGCTGTCTGAAGACAACATGCACACCATGTGACTCTAATATGGATATCACATGACCTTTTCTCCTGCATGCTTTTTCTCCTGCATTCTTGCCTCATGAAGAAACTTCTGGTTTCAAAAGTTTCTGCATAGAGCACCATCCGAGCCTCCTTAGATGGATGAAGAAATACATGAAAAGTTCCATGAACACTGGAGGACTATAGGTGGTGTTTCCATCAGAGATACATATCTACTATACTCAAAGTCCCCTCAGCCTTCATTTCTTAGAAAGGGAGCTCCTGTCCAAATCTCTGGAAACCTGTGTGGTAACAAGAAATCTAATTCAAAATACTTGAAATGTCATCCTCCCCCACTTCCCACCTACACTTTAGAAAGCAATCATTTCAGACCCCTTTTGAGAGCTATTTGCTTCTTTCCCAGAAACCTGCAGGACAGGGAAGAAGGAGAATGAAGAAAATAGAATATAAAAGCATAATAAGAATTGAGAAAAGAGAAGTGGCAGAAAGAGGGAGGGGAAAGTGGTAACCTCATACACTTTCTGGCCCTACCTATGAGTAGTTCTAGTCCTTCTCACCACTGACAGTATCCTGATAGATATTATCATAGAGGTATTGCCCTCACTAGAGGTGAGGGAGACAGACATGTTAATTGCAGGATCTTAGGCTGGTATTATGAATGTGCTCAGTCAAAATAAAACTTTAGAATTCTTTAGCTATAATCCTGCACAAATTCCATAGAAATTAATTTTGTGTAACGCTGCCCAAGACTGAATGATAATATGCTATGATTTGAAAGGTCAGCCATTTTCTTTTGAAGAGAACAAACAGAAAAAGATACAAAGCATTCTCTATCACCTGTTCGTATTTCAGCTTCATTGGAGAACAGCTTGTTGCTGGAAAATCAGTTGAACCTGAAAGCTTTGACTCGGTCTCCATTTTCTTCTCGGATATTGTGGACTTCACCAGGTTATGCTCCCTCAGCTCTCCGCTGCAAGTTGTCACTCTCCTCAATGACCTATATAGCCTCTTTGATAATATCATTAAAATTTATGATGTCTACAAGGTAGGCAGATAGCATTCACTGCAGGGAATATATAGGGTTTACAATCCTCCCTCCATGGTCATGGGTCTGACCTTCATGAATGTGATTATTCATGAGCCACGTGCATGCCTTTCCCACCATTCTCCTCTTCCCATTCCCTTGTATTTTGCCTCTAGCCCTAGTACTGAGAACTTGTGCTGAGGCAATAGGCAAGATTTGGGATTCCTGGCTTAAAAGACAGGGGGAGAATGAACACAAGAGGGTTATGATTCTGTCTGTGCATGTTTATATTTGCAGAATAGATTTTATCAGCCCATTATCATAAATACTAGCCCAATCTACCCAGTTGTGGAAATATAGAAAATGATGCAAGATATAATGATAGGATAACTACTATTCAAGCTGTTCAGAACCTATGCTGTTGAGGAACTTTGGGAGAAAAAAGTTACAGATTCGGCAAACTGCTTCAGTGTTCTCACAAATAGCACTAAGATGCATTTTAATAATGGAACAGAAACATGGGAAGTCTAGATGACACCACTGGGTAAGGAGGAAGACTGATAACTACAGTACCCATTGGGAAGGTAACCAGTCTGAACGAACAGGGAAGACATTCCACTTTGGAATGGTGAGACATCAGGGCACCCCAAAACTTAGGATTTTCAGAATAAAATCATGAACTTTTCCACGAAAGTTTATAATTAGCTGTATATTAAAACTGACCATCTGTAGAGCATCCCTGGAGATAACTGATGAAAGAAGGACAAGAAATTCCTTTCATCTAGCCATTTGTAATGTAATGTAATGTAATGTAATGTAATGTAATGTAATGTAATGTAATGTAATGTAATGTAATATAATGTAATGTAATGTATGTCATATGTAGATTCTCCCCTGGGGAGGTGGGGAGGGTTATAATTTCTTTATGATGCTTAAATCCTTTCTAAGGCCATTTCCACACTAGAGTGTTATAGCACTACTATTCCACTTTCAACAGCCTATGAAATCCTGGGGTTTGTGGTTTAGGTCCCCAAGGCCCCTCCCTAAACCACAAACCCCAGACTTCCATAGGATGTTGAAAGTGGAATAATAGCGCTATAACACTCTAGTGCTGAAATGGCCTTAGAGTCTGAAATCCAACCTTTCTTTCCTGTATCCTTCTTAGCACTTGTCATTAGTATCTGTTTTTGTTGCTGTTCGTGGCCCACTTTTATGCAAGCAGTAATGATTACTTTTACTCTTTGCAGGTTGAAACTATTGGAGATGCTTATATGGTTGCTAGTGGCCTCCCCATTCGCAATGGAACAAAGCACGTTGAGGAAATTGCTACCATGTCTTTGCACTTTCTCAGTGCAATGATTTCCTTCAAGATTAGGCACATGCCAAATGAGAAACTGAGACTGCGTATTGGTATTCATACAGGTATTGTTGGTATCATTCAGGACATCAGTTTTGTCTGAACTTGATTTTAGAGATTTCCTAAATGAATTTATCTGGATGATTAATTTGTCAGTCAGCAATACAAAGGCCAGTCAAAAAGCTGCCATTTATTGCCATTTATTTTTACTTACCATTTATTTTTCTTCTCAAAGAAATTCAAATACTTCTCTTCAAATAACCTCAAAGCACTCCATTCAAATCTTTTTGAGTTTCTTTACCAAAGTTAGGAAAAGAAGATTGAACTAAACATTTTTTTCTCTTCAAATGAGTGTAGTATTGATATTCTTTGCCTTGTGGTTAATGATAATATTTTGATGAAGATGAGCTTTTATCCTGTGGGTGGCCTTGGCCTGCCTCGGGCTACCTCCTGCACAGTTTGGGAATCACTCTTTTCGGATTGAGACTGCTGCCGCGGCTTCGGAATGGGGTCTGTTGGACAGGGACATAATGAGGGTGGGGAGATGGAGATACAGGGCCTTTGCGAGTTACATCAGGCCTGAATTAAAATTCTGAGCTTCCAATGCCAGCTTTCATCCATGGCCCGCGTGGGCCGGTGGGGGGGGCATTCCTGGCCTGACACAACTCTTTATTGGCTACAGCTGTGGGGTTGGCAATAGGGTCTTGGATCCAGGTTGGTTGGGGCCAATGGCCTTGGGCAAAGTTCATTGGCCCCTTGCAGTTTGGAAGGGGGTGCAAGGCGGTGGCAAGCATGTCTGGCTTGGGGGGCATGCCTTGCTTGCACCTCCTGGTGACAGGGGGTTCTGCGGTGGGATCCCCTGGTGGCCAGTTGTTATTCCAGCACTGGGTCGGAAGCCTGGGTACATCGGTCAGTAGCGGGCTGGTCAATGCAAGGATCCAGACCCATGTTTGGCCAACCCATTGTATGCTGTAGCCAATAAAGTTGTGGCCTTTGTTTCCCAATGTTGGTGTGTGTTTCATTCTGTAGCCTCATCACCTGTACCTACACAACCAACCAGGAAGTCTCAATGCAATGTTAGGCTCTAATTTCTCTGTGTCCATGTATGAGAGAGACACTATCTTGGGGTGTGTCTGAGAGAAGACGAAATAAGTGGTCTCCATTAGAGCACTAATTTTCATCATATACAGATCACAGATCACAATGCTGTGATAGCTAGGGCTTCTAAAAAAAAGAAAATGAAACACAGACCAAGCCAGAAAATTTCATTGTGGTTTTAAAGACCATCTCATTCAGTTTAAAATAACTAAGAGGCTTATCCAAATAGTGGTTGCATCAGTGTGGAGGGCTTAGGATGGTGTGTACCAAATGTTCCATCAATGCAGCATCTTAAAAGATTATATGCTGACATAGCAATTCAGTTATGTGTAGATAACTTTGTCTAATGTTTTCAGCGTACCAATGAAATATAATAGTGAAAAGGCTATGCATAGTCACCTAGCTTGTATTCTAGTACCAAAATTTATTTTTCATTTCAGTTTGTGTTCTGGACTTTTCTGGATGAAAAGGAACACATTAAGATTAAAGTCGAGATAGCAAAACTTTGATCTTTGTCTTAACATATATGTTTACAGACTGATGAATTACAACACTGAAATACCTTTCAGTTAAAATCAGAGTCCCATGGTATCAGTTTAAAGCAGCTTAACTTCTACTGCAGATGTGTGAGTGGGTGATCTCTTAAGTAACTTCTTGGGTTGCACCAATGGCACCACTCACCAAGAGCTTCAAACACACATACGAACTAGACATGTTTTAGAAAAGAAGGATTGACCAAATCAAGTATGTTAAAAGGAATAATGGAACCATGCTCACCTGTGGAAAATAAGAGGACAAGATAATATTAATCTACTAGGGGTATCTGATTTGCTGGGATGAAAAGTAAGAGGCTGGACTAGATTAATCTTTGGTGTGACCTAGCAAGATTGTTTTATATTCCAAAAAGCACCTACCTTCAGTGCTGGATTATAGTGGCTAAAGGCATTACATTGAACCATGTCTTGTGTGAGTTACCCTTCTCTCTCATACATCTATGTATCTTCTTGATGTATATCTACACAAATAGGTACCCTTTCTTGTACTGCTTAGCTCACATACATTTCTCATTGCAGATGTGGGCTTTGTTGTTGTGTGGATTTAAGTAATTTCTGATTTAGCATGGATTGAGCTTGGACTGCAACCTAGAGACCAGGGTTCAATTCCCCACTTAGTCATGGAAACCCACTAGGTGACCTTGGGCACATCACACACTCTCAGCCCCAGAAAACCCTGTGATAGGTTCATGTTAGGAGCACTGCAAGTAGGAAATGACTTGAAGGCACACAACATCAACAACAAAGCCAAATCTTTCATTCGGTTTTCTTGGCAGAATTTGTTTAGAGTGGGCTTGCCCTTGCTTTCCTCTGAGACTGAGAGCGTGACTTACCCAAGGTCATTCAGTGGGTTTCCATGGATGAGCAAGGATTCAAACAGTGGTCTAGCAGGTCCCAGTCTAACAGTCAAACCACTACACCACACTGGCCCCAAATTTTAAAAAATAAATTTAAAATTTATTGTCATTAGAATGGCCCAGCATTGTACTTTTATTTCTTTTCCCAGAATCAAGTTGATTGTTGGTGTGGATATACTGTTAAATTAGTTCAGCACGCTAAAGTACAATGCAATCATGCTTACTCAGGAAATTAGTGACAATATATTTGGTGGACTTTCTCCCTAGCAAGTGTGTTTAGGCCTTAAATAGTAACATTAGCATGTTGTATGTGTGTTTTTATTTTTTTTTAATTTTTACTATACTACAAATAACACAAAAAATCAAATCAACAATCAAACAAACAAAAAAAGAACAAAAATCAACAACTATTACCAAACACAAAACAATACATATTAATACTACACAACAGTAATCTACTATCACTATTCAAAGACACAAAAAACCCCCACATAATTAAAAAAATTAGTTCCCACCCTAATTGCAAACAGCTCCTCACATACTAGTAATACTTAACCTTCTTTAAAAGATTACATTTCATCCAAGTAGTACATTGTTACTCTCATATTTTATCCTAAACACTTAAATAATGTTATGTAATTTCTGCAAATCTCATTTCTTAACTACTAAAATAATATTGTTAAATCTATGATATTATCAAATCTTTATCTAAATAACTCTTGCGTGACAACATTACAAATTCTTAGATCTTCTATTAATCTTCTATTATATATTCTATCTCTAAACTTAAGTATTACAAAATCATATTCACCTTAAACATATAATAAAACAATACCATAACATTTTTTCCAAAAAAAGGTAACAATCAGATAATCTAGTATTACATAATATTTTACTCATCTAATACATAAAAGCAAAAGTTTGTTTTGATTGGCTGTGTTAGGCGAAGACCTCATATGATTGGCTGCCTAAGAAGATTCTATGGAATCCTGAGGTTTGCAGTTTAGGGAGGGGCCTTCAGAATCCTCAGCCAGAGAGCTCTTGGGCCTCAGTAAACTGTGTCTGTCTTGAATTGCTATGGAGATGAGGCCTAGCAGCAAGGAGGAGGGCAGTGTATTTCCTCAGGAACCCAGCCTGTGTATGTTAATAACTCTGAAAACAGATTGGATTGGGGAATATGGGGAAAAGTTACAGGTATACTGGAGAAGATAGTTTGGGGAATTAAAGACACAGGATCTCAAATCTTTCTAACAAGTATTACGTATGAGAAAATAAAATCCTGGGCAACACTGGGGATCTAGGCTTGTGCTATATAAAACAGAATATTATTATTATTTTAATATATTAAAAAACTATTGTCATCAATTCACCCTGTGCTTTGTTTAAATATTCAATCAACAGTTTTCATTCAGATAAAAATTTATATAAGTGTGTTTTTAAAAAAGATGCAACTAATGTAAGTTACCTATATTCCAAGAAGGCATTTGGTTTAGTTAATACACTCTAGAATAGAGGTCGAGATAATTAGATCATTGAGTTAAATGTTGTCCTCCTGGGATTGTATTCCAGGTCATTGAGGTTCCCCTTCTTGATGATATCACTGCTCAGTGCTTTCCCGATATGTGTAAGGATTTTTCTCATTCTAAAAAGTTTAGTTACTGCTAGTAAGACCTTTAAGGTTTAATTACAAGCAGTGAAGAAATCTACCAGGAATAAAATTGACTTATTTGAAATGTGGTGCTTAAGAAGAGTTCTGCAGGCATCATGGACTCCTAAAAAGACAAGTGAATGGGTTTTAGAACAAATAAAGCCTGAACTCTGAGCTCTCACCAGAAGATGACTAAACTAAGGATGTTGTACTTTGGATTTATCCTAAGGCAATTTGACTTGTCGGAAAAAAACATGCTTGATCAAGCAGAAGACAACAGGAAAAGAGGGAGACCACACCACAGGTGGATTGATTCATTTAAGGGAGACATGGCCCTAAGTTTGTAAGACCTGAGCAGGGCAGCTGATGACTGGGAGGTCTTCATTCATAGGGGCATCGTAAATCAAAGTTGACTTGATGATGCATAGTAACAACAACAAGAGCTCTAAGATGAAATATGCTGGTATTTTTGGTCTTGCCTCATACATTTAGACCCTGTAAATCCACTTGATTGCAACGTGGCCCTGAGAACTTAACTGAAATAGAATTTGACCCTAAGGCTGAAGAGGTTTCCCAGTCTAAAGTGGTCTAAAAAATAGCAATGCTTTCTAGAATAAGATAGTACAGAAAGGAGAGGAAAACAAATATGGAGACATGGTCTATTCTACAACTACTCAGTTATGGCACCATAGTACCTCTTCAATGATCATGGGTTCGTTCTATGGAATCCTGAGGTTTGTAGTTTGATAAAGTGCTTAGAATTTCCTGCTAACAAGCTGTAGGTTGTGGTTCAGGAAATTGCCCTAGATTCCTCCAGTGGAGAATTCTAAGTACCTCCCAGGTTTCTATAAGATGCAGCAATGACAGGATTATATCAAATTGATATAATTATGCAGTGTAGATTCACTTCCAGGTTCAAAGTGACACTCCTATAAAATCCAGACTATTAACTGTATTCTCCCCCCTTTCCTTCTTACGGTGCGTGTAATTGCAGGACCTGTTGTTGCAGGTGTGGTGGGGATCACAAGGCCACGCTATTGCCTCTTTGGAGACACAGTGAATACTGCTTCAAGGATGGAAAGTACAAGTTTACGTATGTTGTGTTCATTTGTTACAGACTGATGTAAACTGTAACAGTCCATTTATTAAAACATCTTCCCTTGACAATCAAAGTGGGTAGTCCTTAATATTACCAGTCTTCTATTAATTCTCTCCTTACAAAGATCATGAGGTGTTTTTGTCTGAGCTGAAATGATTTAGTTTCCACATACCACTTTATTTTTACTATGCATAAAAGCTGGGTCCTGAAGATGCTAACTGTTAACTAACAGAAAAATAAATGAATAGACATATCCCTTCAAGCTAGATTATTTTAAAAAATGATATCCTTCCTAAACTAGTACAGTTGGCCCTCCACATTCGCTAGGGTTAGGGTGCAAGACCTAGAAAAAGTGGAAAAATTGCAAACATCAAAGAATGTGTGTGTGTCTATGGAAGGGGTTTGAGGAGAGGAGGAGGAGGTGAGGAGAGTAGTACCTGGGGTCCAAACCAGGTCAGAGAAAGGAAAAGGAAAGAGTGTGGGTCAATATGATGGGTCAACATCCCTCTCTTGCCCATCTCCTTCCTTGGGTGAGTGGGGGGCATTGTTGGAGGGTTTGTGGTGTGGGGAAATCAGGCTGCAATCCATTCTTAGCTCCCAAAGCAGTAGCTGTTGGGGAAGACGACCAGAGGCTGGTTTTTATAGGACTGTGCAGCCTGATCAGAGCCACCAAGAAGGAAGATTCTTCCAGAAAAGAAGCACATGAGGTGGGAGGGGGCAGGGTTTTGAGAAGATCACAAATAATTAAACCTGCGAAAGTGAAACCTGCAAATGTGGAGGGTTAACTGTATATACAGTCAGCATACAATTACATAAATCTCTCTTTCTCTGTTTTCCACAGCTCTTCAAATCCATGTCTCTATGATCACAGCAAATGCTCTCCAGTTAATTGGAGGTTACAATCTTCAAGAACGAGGGACCATCAAAATAAAGGTATATGAGTTTCATAGAATCAGAGGATCATATTGCTGGGATGATAAAAAAAAAAAAAAGTACTCTGGATCCAGGGTGGGAGTTGTATAGCTGCACAATTGCCACCTGTAACATAGACCAAATTTGGGGCTTTTCCGCACTTTGCGGGGGAAACGGGGCAGTCCATTACTCACTGGACTGGCACGTTCCCCCTCGACGATCCATGATGATCCAGAGCAGCATGTGCCCGCGCTACACACTCTCTGGAGACAAAAATGGAGGCTTCCGGTTGGCGGAAGCTCTCCACCAACCAGAGAAGGTCACCAGCCAGAAGCCCACCCCCGGAAGATCTGTAGCCGACCCCCGGAAGATCTGTAGCCTCGCGCTGGCGTGAGCCTGCAAATCTACACTTAGGGCAGCGATGGACTGGGATGCACCAGGCTATTGAAAGTCCTCTTTCAATAGTGATGGACTGGGGAACCACCACTTCTGGGCTTTCCGGAGCGGGCTGAAGTCCGGACAAACATTAAGCAGTCCGGACCCAGTTCGCCCCCAAGTGTAAACGTCTTCGCTGGAGGACGCGCCACCCCATTTTAAATATAAAATGTGGAAAAGGCCTTGGTCACAGTGTCAAGATTATCAGTATCACCACAGAGTTTTAAAATTTCCCAATATTTAATCATTGTGGTCTGCCAGTACCAAGGTCTGGGTGCACTGGATCAGGATGTCTTTATAGTGAATAATCTAGTTGCCTGCAGGGTGGCATATCAGCACTTCATAGGAAAAAAAAGTGTTAATAGTTTTAAATATTCTGAAATGAAAATTTGATGGATAAGTCTACCAATTATTTAAGATTGTGTATGAGATTGTAGGACTGTGATATCACAGCTAGAAGAGGACTGACTAGGGACTTGGGATATGAACAGATTTGGGACAGAGTCTGTGAAGTTACTTTTAAAGGTAATTTGCTATATCTATAATTCCAATGTTCCCCAGAAGTAGTTAGTTATTGCTGTAGTTAGAATTTTAAAAATAACTCCTCATTTGCCATAGTTCTGAGGAAAATTTTTGACACTAGGAGAAAAGGTGGCAAACTCCAAACGCCCATCTGCCCCATGTCTTCTTCATCACCCATATTTTATTCCTTGAAATGCATATTTTCACATTCTAAATGGCATACTTTGTCCTAAGAAGCTTCCAGCCATATAAAGAGTTGTTTTTGTTGCTGTTATCATGGACACCTCTGCTTTCATATTATTCCTGACAGGGCAAAGGGCAGCAAAGAACATTTTGGCTCAGAGGGAAAACTGGCTTTAACATGCCTTTGCCAGAGTTCAGTGATGATGTGGAAACCCGACCAAAGGGATATGTGGAAGTAGGACAGTAGGTAAATGTTAATCTTTGAGGAGAGCTAATAGAAATATTTAAAAATATTTAAAATAAAGATTTTAAAAATATTTTTAAAAAATGGTAAAAAATTGTGGTTCTCTTGTATCAGAAAATCTTGACAAGTAAAATATTGAATTGGTGAAAATATTTTCAGTTTGGGACTTCTAAACAAAATTCACAGGGTTTGGTGTGTGTGTGAGTGTGTGTATGTGTGTGTTTGTGTTAAGAAAACATCAATTCTGCACAGATTTTTTTGCACAAAAAATGTACATATTGAGAACAGAATTAATCCTAAAATGCAAATGACCTTAGAAAACTGCAAGTTGTCTCAGCGGCAAGGAAGTAAACAGAAACTACTCACTGCTTAGTTCAGGAATAAAATCAGCCACAAAAAATAAAAAGTAAAAAAATAAAAAGTAAAAAGTAAAATTATATCCCTACTACTACTACTCCTGTCTTCACTGATGCTGTTAGGGCCCTGTCTCCCGTCCCATTGTGCTTACACAGTTCTAAATGCTACTTTTATTATTTTTACATGAAGAGCAATTGTTTCTTCCAACAACAACATGGTTCATCCTTCCAAGTAAATGGTCACGAGGCTATGGTGAAGGGAATAGGCAGCAGTGTGGAGATAGGATAGAATGGCCTTGGGTGGTGTCACAGTGGAGAGGACTGTGGAAGACAAAGCTGTCCTGTCAGCTTCTGAATTGAGGAGCCAGCAGGCTGTTGAAGTGATGGCTTTCACTGCTGCTATCCCTCAACAAACAAACAAACAGAGAAACAAACAAGCCAGCCAGCCAGCCAACCAGCCCTGCACTAAGGTACAAACAGTATTTTGGCCAATATGGCTAACATAATGGCAACAAAACTATCATTTTTATTCAGATAGTCATGATGATGCTTTCATTTCATTTAATATATGAAATAGTACTATTACAAATAACTAATTCTGTTTTTTTTTTTAAATAAAAAATCTGGGTTGGTAAATTGTTCAGACCAGGAGGTTAGAAGCCATTGTAAAAGATGGAGTATGGTGGGGAGCAAGGAGAAGTGTAATTGTGCGTGCTTCTGAAGTAACAGTCATGGCTGTCTAAAGCAGTGCTGCTCCAAGTTGTGGTTCCTAGACTGGTGGCAGTCTAAGGTGAGTTTCCCTGCAAAAAAAGAAATAGTTGTAGCCAGTGGGCATAATATGGTGCAGCTCCCTAGAACATTGGAAAAGAAACCTTTCTGGTCCTCAACAACAAACAGCTTAAGACACATTGGTCTAAAACATACCCTTGTAAGACCTCTGAGTCCAGAATTTAGAACCACCAAGTTGCACCACAATTATTTTCAAGTACCATTGATTATCTTCAGTGTGCTGTTTACTAAAGCATTTCTTTAATTCAAAAATCTCTAACCTTGGTCCTTCTTGGGCCTTACATTCTCTGAATTAATTTTGGTGCTTGTACTGCCCTCGCAAATGTCGAGGGCCTACTGTGTACCTAAACTGTGGAAGGGTCATAGTTCAGTGTTCATTTCTGAACCAAAATAGCAACATCTTAAGGGCAAGTATGACTACATTTAATAACATGACAATTTCATAAATTTCATAACACAACAACTGTGTGTTGCATGAGCACAATGCCCCAATGGGATCCTGACCTAAACCAATTTTTATCCTCAAAAGTACCAAACATAATGCATTACAGTGATTTAAAGCTAATGCCAGTACTCTTTGCAAACAATTTCTGAAGGATGAAAAGATTCTTTCTTAATCAAAAAATTGCAACAACTAGAATTTGACCTAAAATGTATTAATCTTGTTAGACAACCATATTTACAACCAACAGCAGTGGTCAGAAGGAAAGTTGTAGACTCCATGCCTTTTAAGATATTGAAAGGCACAAAACAAGGATGCTGTTAGCAATCCAAATTAATAAAAAGTTCAATCATTTTATATGTTTAGTCTGCAGAAGAGAAGGTTAAGAGGGGACATGATAGCTATGTTTAAATATTTGAAGAGATGCCATGTAGAGGAAGGAGTGGGCTTATTTTCTGCTGCTCTGGAGACCAGGACAAGGAGCAATGGATTCAAGCTGCAGGAAAGGAGATTCCACCTGAACCTCAGGAAGAACTTCCTGACAGTCAGGGCTGTCCGGCAGTGGAATCTGCTGCCTCGGAGTGTAGTGGAGTCTCCTTCCTTGGAGGTTTTTAAGCAGAGGCTGGATGGCCATCTGTCAGGAGTGCTTTGAGGGTGTTCCTGCATGGCAGGGGGTTGGACTGGATGGCCCCTGGGGTCTCTTCCAACTCTACATTTCTATGATTCTATGTTATTTTCTCAGATCCAAAAATTGGTATTTCAGGATGACTGTAAGAAAGAAAGAATGAATTACTATCTCTGTAAATTTTTATTTTAAATTTGACAATTGAAACCTCTCTTACATTCTTTAGAAGTAACATAAACCTATAGAGCAGTTTAGCATAGGAGGTACAGGGTGAATGCCTATATATAAGTAAAATTTTGTTATCATTGAGCAAAAACAGGTTTCTGAATTTGAAATTTTATTATTATACTTTCATTATTACACATTAATAAAGAAACCACAAGCTAATGTCTTTCCACACTAGTATAATAACTAGCAAGACTAGCAGTTAAAGGCTGATAGGTTTTTGGCCCTAATAAAGTTTAAGACTTATAAAATAAGCTTATGTCCAGGAACAATGGTTCTAAAATATGTGTGTGCATTCCAAGTAGTTTATAGACAGACTATGTATTCCACATAGTTTATAGTTTGTTTTTTAAAAAAGGGGTGTTTTGTTGATTTTTAAAATAAAATACTTAATTTCATTTAAAAAAAGAGAAAAGACAATAGAGATTGAAGGCAGGGAAAAATTGCAGGAAATTGAAGAATGTTTCCATCCCCTTACAAAACCTGTGACAAGGAATTGTGACAGGATTCCTACTTCTGATTGTTGCAGCTTCACGTGCTGGCAGGAGGTTGGTGGAAACAATATCCTCCTTGAGGCACGATCACTAGGAAAACAGCCCTCATTTGCTTGATATGGCTTCTAGTTGTTAAGGTTAGCTGTGACTATATAGGATTACTAGTGAATATGGAGCAGTTGTGGATCTATAACTCTAGATTATGAATCCATAAGTGAAATATGGATGCCTGCCATATTATTAATAGATTGGGAAATTCCTGATGGTATTTAACAAAAGACTCATAAGGTTCAATCAACTTTCTTCAATCAAAGTTCAATCAACTTTGGCACACTCTGAGGACCTTCTTGGTTGCAGCTCTCCCAGTCTGCAAAACTCCAGAATGAAATATCATCATGTTTTAAATACAGCACCTGAACATGTTTGATCACTAAATGTCACACATTCTGTTGTTGTTCTCTACCCAAAATATTTTGCAACACAAACATTGATCTTTTTTATGATAACTGCTTATGAATATGAAATGATCCATAATGCTTTGTTTGTGAAGGGAGAAAGGCAGTTACTCCTTTACATGTGAAATCATCCAAGCAACTGAAGAGTTACGCACATACTGTCCTCTCCCAATGGTGTTGGCATACAGAGGGCTTCTCCCACCTGGCAGACAAATACTGTGACTTAATCTATACTATTTTAACCTAGCCTCTGTCATATTGGCTCAGGAACACTTTCTTACTTCAAATCACTACATGGAAAAGTCCAAATGGATAGGTCCTGGGAATTTGTAGCTAGCTATGGCCGTGATTCTAAACCTTTGGCCTTCTAAGTGTTTTTGAGTTCAGCACTCAGATCATTCTGACTGGGGCCTCTGGTAGTTGATCTGAAATATCCAGGGAGCCAAAGACTTAGAAATATTGATCTAGAAGTAAGAGAGCAACTATGTTTTTGAGATGTGCCTGCCATCCAAACTGTTTTTACTGTACTTAAAACAAAGCAAGTAAACAAAAAGCCTCTATTTTCCCAAAGCCAAAAGAGTTACGATAGAAAATTCCTTCTGTGTGGAAGTCTTGATGGCTCCTATTAGTTTCTTAACTCAAATACTCATGAAGTTAATGGATCGCCATGAGATCTTTTGAGTAGTTGGAAATGTTCACTCGTTTATTATATAACAGTAGTCTTCCCTCTCTTACTCAGAAAACCTGATACAAGAGTTATAAAAGAATAAACAGACAGGTGCCAGAAAACACCACTGTTATTCTCAACTGTCACAGAAACAAGATGTAAGCCAGATGTTACTCATTTTTCATGTAATATGATGCAATGAGCAGAATAACAATTTCTTCAAGCAGTAGGGTACCATGAGGATAGACATGAGCAGCTGATGTTGGGTTAAGTATTATAGTTTTGTTAAATTCTGCAGAGACCAGTTAAGAGGAATAAACAGTAGAGTAGACCTACAAAGAAAAGAGAAAGAAGGAATGTAAACATAAATTACTAGGTTCACTCACTGCATTTTCTCTGTTGTTCTGCCCTCTTCGGGACCCTACAAAATTTTAAAATGATATTCTGGTGATTTTATTTCATTTAATTTCATTTAAATGAAATTTAATTCATTTACATTCATTTAAATAAAATTTAGTTCATTGTGTGGTGGAGCTGATGAGAGATATCCTGGAACCTGGATGGATCTTCTTTTGGTTACACTTCAGAGCATGTCATGTAGTAGCTAGCTATTATAATGATTCTAAACCTTTGGCCTTCTAAGTGTTTTTGAGTTTGTGCATTTCAGCATGACTTGGCTACCAAAGCTCACAGTCCATAAGACTAACTTTATGGATAATCATGAAACTTAGCAGAATTTAAATGAAAAATCTGGTTGCTCTGAAAATATTTCTGGATCAGAATCATGGGAATCTATGTATATCTGTTACACACACATACACTCACACACATTTTGACAAAAATAATCTCAATGCAGTAGCCTGAATGTAGCACTGGTTATGAATATAAGTTTGTTTCCAAATTTACAATTCTGTTGTGCTACATTCAGCCTGACTTGCCTTATGGAAATCTAAAAGCAGTGGATGCAATGATCTAGTCTGGACACATAAAATTAAGCTGTTTTTACAGTAATAATAACACCTCATTCAAGAATAAAAATGAAATTTAAAAAGATAAAAAGCTCTTTAAAATCTAAATTAAAACATTACTGCACCCCAAACTCATTCTTTAAAAAGCCTGTCTAAATGAAAAGTTTTGAGCCTGCTGCCAGAAGGACAACAAGGAGAGGGCCATTCTGGCCCCCTGAGACGGAGTTCTAGAATCTAGGGACAGCCATTGAGAAGGCCCTCTCTTGCATCCCCACCATTGCTGCAACTTTCTTTTTAATATTAGTTTTAAAAATCATATTTGTACTCCAGTAGTATTATATTCGAACTCTGATAACTCAAAGGATGTTTCTGGGATCTGATTTTCTGATATCTGATTTCCAGCAAAAAGCACAGAAATTGTTCCAAGAAAACATATGGTCCATTTCCAGAATACCAGTGGAGCAAGATGACACCACTCAACAGTAGTCCTATTCAGCACTCTACATCTGAAGAGGATAAACATAGTATACGTATCTTTTCATCCTGTTCCAGTATATATGGAGGCTGACTGTTTGCAAAGGAAAGCCTCATTTGTTGTTAACTGAGGTACTCACTGAAATTTCATAATGCTTGTAAAACAGGATTCAAAACTTCTGAGGAGATCCTCCAGTGACACAGGAGGTCACTCTCCACATGCAGAGAACAAGGTGAATGGCAGTGGAAGAGCCATCCCTTCATCACATGTAGACTTTACACATGAAGAGAACATCTGAATAAGTCAAATCTTAGACAGAGAGATGTTCTCATAACCTGGCGTTAATTCAGCAATATCACTCAACTATAGAAAAATGATTTATATTTATTCCACTAAATAACATTTTGCCTGTATAGAATTAATCTTTTCATTCTTTACCTGAAAGACTGTAATTTGTGGATATCCCTCTACCTGTATCAAATAAGAAAACAAATGTTCACCTTTATATTTGTGCTTATATTCATGCTTAAATACAGGGAAAAATGAAATAGCAAAATTACTACATGAAATACTTTCTAAAATGTATAATCCTATTCATGGAGGTTGAGTACCTTTTCAAAATTGTTTATTTCATTTAAAGTAGTTTACAAGTGAGATGGCTTATAGTCATAATCACAACGACAACACCCACCAGTTTGTAAAACAGTAATAAGAAAAATAAGAAAACAGCAGAAATTAAGCAACCTAAACTCCAACAATGTCTTTCTAAATGCTTGCAACTTTTTTTGAACCTACAAAGGTCACCTTCTCACTCTGTCAATTGTTCTCAGCAACCATCAAGTTGATTCTGTAGCAAGAGCTTTGTTTTGGCATAGCCATCTGTATCATCTCATACACTTTCCCTTATTGTATTATGGATCTATCCCTAAATGCCTGTCCATGGGTCCCCTAGTCCAGTATAAATGTGCCCCTGTCTTTACCTTAATAAAATAATAAACTGAACTGGGAAAAAAAATAACTCAAGACAGAATAGCAACATTGGTGAGTACAAAACTGTGGCCAAAATCCTGGATCAAGAGATGTATTCTAAAATTCTGTATGGGCAGAACTATGAAAAGTCTCCTATCTCAGCCCCCCCAAACACCCCTTTAGTTGTTGTAACACCTCCTCTGGCTACTGATTAATTGGCAGGGAAAGAGTGGTAGAGTGGTAGAGAAGCATCCAGCTATGCTGCTCACTGTGTAGGAGAGCTTCAGGGAGTGCACGGTAAATTTGGGAACAGTATATGGCTCAGCCACATTGATCCTCATGTAGAGTGTCTACACTGTGCTGAACCATGCAGTATAACAGCCAACACATCCTCTGGGACTTGTCAGGTCCTGGAGGATGATATCAGTGCTATGTGTCTAGGTATAGGAACACTGTGCAAGGCCAAAAGAGAATTCTAACCAATGAGGCACCCATAGCCTTTTCCTCTTTGTATCACTGCTGGCATAGTCATATCAATATAAGGAACCAACAAGACACTTACTACAACCTCTTCAGCAGAGGTGAGGAGTGTGTGGCATATACATGATAATGCAGCATTTCTCAATGTTTTTATCCTGGAGGAACACTTGAAATAATTTTCAAGAGTCAGAGAATCCCTGCTTAAAAATTATTATATCTATACCTCAAAAAATGTTTATCCTTTCTTACCACAATCTCTTGTGGAACCCCTAGTGACCTCTTGAGGAACCCTGGCTTAATAGTTTATAATCTCATTGGAACACAATGTTTTCCCACTTTAAAGCTGCTAACTTGATACAACCTGTTTGTTTCATTAATTGCTTCACTAAATTTAGAGGTCTAAATTTAAATGTTTTTCCCAAGTAGTGTAGACCCATTGAATGATCTTACGTAAGTGTTGACATCAAGTTCCTATTAGTTCAGTGAATCCACTGTAATTGGGACTAAAAATTGGATTTAGGCCAGAGTTCTTTTACCTTCTAAACTCAGTCTGGAGGCAATAAAGCTATAATTCCCATTTTCCTCAGCCATGTGCTTTTTTCCTAATCTCACTGACTGTTGCAGTGAGATGTGAAGCAAGGTTCAGATCTTCCTCCTTCATTCAAGGTGATCTGGAACTGAGTAGCCAAGGCCAGAGCCAGCATGGATGGTATAGCCCTGTTGCCTCATATGTTTTTTGGAACTCATTAATAGTTATTAGGAAGATCTGGGATAACTTTCCACATTGGTGGAACTATGACATCAAGGTTGGCAGGCTACTGCACCATCCTGACAGGATAATCCTTAATTATCCTATCTTGTCATCAAAGAGGTATTAATATGGTGGTGTAATGTTCCCTTCACCCACAAAGTATTTTGCAATGGAACATCCTAACCCAAATCCAGAAATATTACGTACTTACTGCTTATAGTGAGTTCTGCCATCAAAACACCACCTATTTGCTCCATTCGTTGTCTCCGCTGTGCACATGCCTTAAAGCAGCAAAGGAACAATTAACTTGATAAATAGTTTTAACCCCAAAGATTAAGAGATACTCATTTGCTCTAGTCATAGAACCTGAATGAAGGCACATTTTTCCTGTAGAGAACTACAATCTCTCCCATTACATTTTTTCATTTTTTCAGCTTGATCATTTCCATGGGTGTGGCAACAGTTGTGCAGTGGAAGTAAAATAATATCCCAAGTTGGGCACATTGCATTAGAGGGAAGTCTTACTATGTCCCCAGTGGAACTTTCTTTCAAGTAAGGGTGTACAGGTTGCAGGGTAAATCACAAGTCTTTGGAGAAGGAAAGAAGAGCCAGAACAATGCTAAATGCCTACTGTCTTGTCATGTTTCATTTCAGTTGAGAGCTTTAACTCTCCAAAGTAGAATTTAAACATTCAGTTCCTCACGGGGTCAAAGGACATAACTGAAGCTCAAGGCAAGTAGTTATATTGCTAAGGAAAAGGAAAACTACAGTGCTAACAAAAACTCTGAGGTGTCTTTAAATCCACTGTGAAAGAATAAAGATTCTTTTGAAAATAATTTCTAGCAAAGCTTTCTAGGTTTAATGTTGCTTCTTTGTCCAGTTTCCATTTTTCTTTATGGTTTAATACAAGGGTGGGGCAAGAGCAAACAAGGCAGGGGCATTTTTTCCTTCCTATGCACACCTAGCCAGCAGCAGGTACTTGCCCAAAGTGATGTGATCTCACTATCAGTTACCATTTTCAGCCATTTTTGTCTGTTTTGGGGAGGTTTGGGGGGTTGGGGGTAATGAGACAAATTGTTGCCTTTTTAACCAGTTTTGGAAGAAATGGGATGGTTTGGGGGCAAAAAATTGTCCCAAAATCAGCCTGAAAAATAATTTTAAATTTTTTGAGGGGATCTGGGGGCTTCGAGGGGCTTCTGGGCGGATCTTGCAGGCTGTATTTAGGGATCCTAATGGCCTCATCTGATCCACAGGCCACATTTTACTGAACCCTGTTTTAATATAATGCCTGTTTCCTGCTCCAAATCTTTCCATGCTTGTGAGGCAACAGGTATCTTTACTATCATTTCTCCAGAAGGTTAGTAAGCAGCAGATCAGTCAGCATTCAAGTAAGCATTAAAACCAACTGTGAACAATTCAGCCCACTTTATTAAGCTGAAAAGATGTGATAAATGCTTTATGTATCACTAGGTATGATTATGACATATTGTGTTGTTTTGGAGTCCAGGAAAACGACAGCTGTCAAATATGTGATTTCTTACAGCTGCTCCAAATCAAATAGGCAAATGTTTAACAGCTACAATTAGCTAGCTGTGCACAATTGGTGTGTGGAGAAAGAACCTACAGATACAGATAGCAAAAGTGCCTCCCACACAGAACATTTGGCCCACATTCATATGTGTAGGGGAGCATAGTCACATACATTACTCTAGTTCCCCCTAGTGAGAATAGACATCATTTTTTATTTGCCATTTAAAATAATAGAGTCCTGAGAACCTTCAAAGATTTACACATGTATTTCAGCCTGAGCTATTTTGCTATTTCATCAGATATACAAAGGGGATATCCAGAAGTGTGTCTTTCTTGTGTGTATATCACCTGGTTAGGGGTAGGACCGTAGACAGTGAGATGAGAAAGAAAGGAAAAAGTTGAAAGTATGAAGATTGCCAATTATATCAGTAACCACCACCCGTTCACAAATCTGTTGCTGATTAACATGATGAACGTGGTACTAAATATCCTAATAATTAACACACATATGGTGGCATTGTGTTTGTCGCATATGCAGACCTAGCCTCTACAATCTCATTACGGAGATTGGTATTCTCTTCCACCTTCCACAATGAAGAAAGCCACTCCCCCCCCCGAACTGTTGAGTCACTGTAGATTCTCACATGGCCATTCCATGGCTGGGGAAAGAAGGGATGGGATTGGAGAGGGGTCTGATTACATGATCTGCTGAAATCTGCCAGGGGACTCCAGTAGGTCTCAACAGATGGTGCAATCATTCTGTGACTAGCTAAGGGAACACAGCCAGACACAGTTCTCCAATTCTCCTCCTGGCTTTCCACCAGCTATGTGATGGCACTGGGAGGCTGCAATAGTTCAATGGTAAGTCCAGCCATAGCATAGTTCAGCAAAAAAAACTATTATATTACTTTATGCCATATAGAATCTTGCCCATAGAACATTAAGAATCCATTACTGCAATATTAACCTCCAACGATAGGCTGGATGTCCTTATGCACTGTAACCCCACAATCTCTTGCTGTAATCTCCATTTCTGTACATCCTTTATATTTACACTCACCAGGGGATGTAAATCTTTGATTATTTTGACCCTGCGTGTGAGGGCAAATAGTTATGATCGTTTTCTCCCCTCTGTGGGGAAAAAATAATCTGCCTCTGTAGTATGCCCCCCATTTGAACATCTTGAAGTGTTGTAGAGGAATCACTCCATAAAGAGAGACATGTGATTTTTTTCCTCACAAAAAATATTTCCTGTGAAGAACTTCTGTATAGCAAATCCATTTTTTGTGCAACAGATTTTTCTGGACAAAAATTCCACATGTTTTTCTGCACAGAATAATTCTTCAATGCTTCCAGATGTAGAATAACAGAAGCAAAGTACATAAAAATCTCACTGGTCTGTTATTCCTCCTGACAGGTTTCCCCCTGACAGAAAACATGTATTTTAAGCTGGAAATGAACAATTACTCTTTCATTCCCTACTCTACAACAGCAAGTTACAGAATTTCTTGGGAGGCTGATATATTCTTCCATGGATTTTTTTGTTGTCCAAAAGTTTAAGCCACCTAAGCTCTTGAAAGAACTATACAACCTGATGAAATACTTAAAGATGAGGAAGATCAAATCTGAACAGACATACCATGGGGATATCAGAGAACGATCTTCTGTCTGCTATGTATTTTGCATAAGCTATGAAATCTTTGATTTCTCATCAACTCAGTATCAGTATGATGCCTGGGGGCTTGTCTGGTTATCTGGATTCCTTTGTCAGACAGTACATCAGTACTAGAAAGCATGGTGTACTGGTTTGAGCACTGAACTACAACTCCAGAGGCCAGGGTTTGAATCTATGTTCAGCCATGGAAAGCCTCTGGGAGACCTTGGGCAAGTCACACTCTTTCAGTCTCAGAAGAAGGCAAAAGTAAGCTTCTCTGAACAAATCTTGCTAAGAAAACCCCATGATAAGTTTGCTGTAGAATTGTTGTAAGTCAGAAACATCTTGAAGGTACAACAAGAACAACAGTACTCTTTAGGCGAACCAACAGACTAATGCCATTAATCTCTGGAAATACTTTCTATGTGTCATATACCTGTAACAGTATACAGCAGGGGTAGAGACTGAGGACTCACATTCACTCACCTCAGGACTTGGAGGGCAACCTCACCTCCATATTCCCACTGCAAATTGTTTTCAGTTTTTTTTAAAAAAATTCCAAATACTCACTTCATGCACAGATGGGGGTGGGGATTTCAATACATTTGGGACCCTCTGTGCCCTGGTTGTTGTTGTTGTGTGCCTTCGAATCATTTCTGACTTATGGTGACAAGAGTTTTCTTGGCAAGATTTATTCTGTTGCCTTTGCCATCTTCTGAAGCTGAGGAAGTATAATTTGCCCAGTGTCATCTAGTAGGTTTCCATGGCTGAATGGGGATTTGAATCCTGATTTCCCAGAGTCCTAGTTCCGTACACAGACCACCGTACCACAGTGGCTCTACTCTTGGCCCAGATGAGACCTTTATCCAGGAAATAAGCCAGAAGTCAACTTCCATTTCTTCTTTTGGTGTGTTTTTAAATATTTTTGGGGGGTTGGAAATTCAGGCATAGGATTTAGGGGGCCTGCAGGCAGCACCTTCCTTACATCACTCTAAATGATCAGTCAGAAAGTCTGAGTTGTACTCCATTTTCTCTCCAGAATAACACCACGAAGTGACTTAGACTAGAGAGCCCAAAGAGCTTCAGAGCCAGTAAAGATCAGAACCATGGTGCCTGCGTGGTTTCATTTCATCTAAGTCGCTAAGCCTTATGCTTTTATTATGGGTTGTATAATAAAATTTCAAAGTGCCTTTAAGGAAAGTTATTTAATATTTGAGTCTTGAATCAAAGCCACTTGGCTTTACTTTTAATAGGCCCTAAGGAACATAAAGCCAATCTTGGCAATCTAGGCTTTATTGTTAATTGCTATGCATTATTAATGCCTACACTTACCACAGGGCAGGAGATCTTCTCACTATCACACACATGTGTCTCACAATGCAGCCACACCTTGGAAAGCTTGGGAATATTCCGGAAGCGAAATGCATTAAACTGGAATGTGGCTCGGCTGTCCTTCCCATTTTCATGTATTAAGATGGAGTCATCAGCTGCACAGCTGAGGCAGAAAATATTAGTGTGAGAAGAACCACGAGAACTCTTTTGTTATCTCTAATAGTGTTACCTCAAAACATGGGTGACTCAGGGATCCACCTGTGATTCCAGTGCCTACACTAAAAGGTGGAGAATTATTAGCTCAAGCAAGAGGGGATAATCTAACAAGATCTTTGACACCAATGTTTACAGGGTCTTCTGTAGGGCAGGACCGGACCAGCCAGAGATTCAAAAGTAAACTGAAATGTGTTGAATTGAGGGAAACTCACACATAAGATCCAAACAGTCGTGCACTCACTGAAGGCTAACTGAAAGAAAAGGGAGGAAAGTTTGACAGAGAGGCTTCAGAGAGTGGGCAATAGTTACAAATCCAGAGGAGCAGTGAAGAAGCAGCAATGTGGTTTAGACTTGCATCTAAAGACAGTACAATCAAGAATCAAAGTGACCGAGTGAAGTTCAGCAACCAAAGTACTGCAAGCTAGCTGCTCAAAACTGGGTTTTTTTATGTACAGTTTCTGCCTGGAGGGCATAGGTGTAAATGGCTCTCTGGCTGAGTAAACAATGGAGTTAGCAGAGTAGACAATGAGGTCTGAAATGAGCTGATCATTTTAGTATTAGATGACAAAGGGGCTAATAGTTGTCTGATAGCTCAGTGTTTGTGGACGGGTCTGAGGATAATGGGATAGACTGCAGGGTGAAGAGAAGACAGCTTGAAACAATCAGTGTTCTGGTGGGAATCTCCCAGTTGCTATTGTTTAAGAAAGCAGAGTCATTAAGGCTTGCAGCAACCTATTATGTCTGGAGTTTCCTGGTGATTTCCTGACTATGACCTCATCATGCCTAGGAGGTGTTTTTCTGGCCTAATTTCATAACACAAGTGTTCAGCCAGCTTTGTTCTTGTCCAGCCTGGCTATACAGTCATAGCAGTGTTATCACCGTGAATTGGCCTGGCTTCGGAAGATATTAGATATCGTTTTGATATCACAATTAGGCCCCATTTTGCCACCCTCGGCCAAGTGTTTGTGAGGCCTCCGAACAAGCACAGAGCTAGGCATGGTCATTAACTGCTGAACATTCCTTTCTCCAGCTAGGCAGGCCAGACTCAGCCAGATCTTCACTTTAGGAGACCTCCCCAGACAAACACCTCATTAAAGATGTACGCTAATACAAAGAGCCCCCTGCCCCGAGTAGGCAACTTGACGAGCTAGACGCTTAACCATCAGGTGCGCTGCATCTGCATACTGGTCATTCCATTATCGATTCGGACTTAATTCAATCATGCTAAATTCTGACCTTTCAGAGACATTGTCTCATGCCCAAAACTCATTGTTCTCTCCCAAGTACAGACTAGCCCACAGTCATATTTTCCCTATAAAACCCCCCAATTCTGAGACCTTCATCGGATTGCTCTGAACTTCCATCTTGCCTTGCTGCCACTTCGTCCACCGAGCTTTCCCTTCAGTCTCCGTCTGAGACTGCGCAATTATGGACCTATCTTCCCTGGGTTTTGGACAGGTGTAGTATCACCCAATTCAACAAACCCTCCAGTAAACAGGATAACAGCAGGGTATATTTTATATTTTATATAAATTTTGATGTATGCCAATTAAACCATATCAAAGCATGGGGGTGCATGACTGCTAGCAATGGTATCATTGCATTCATCTTGGCTATTGCAGGGATGTAACAAAAGTAAACTGAAATGTGTTTAATTGAGGGAGATTATCATTGAGGGAAACAGGCTGAGAATACCTGGAAGTTAGGTTTTGTTGGTTAATGAGGGACAATGCCTTCATAAAACAGAGTGTAAAATATTCTGCTATGCCCTTCTGGCTTACTGGAATCATAAATACTGTTGCAGAGTCACAGAAAGCACCACTGACCAAGACACCCATCACATGACTCTTGGGAGATGTAACAGCGGAGGTCCTGCTTTAGGTACTGAGATGCATAACTTTATGATGTCAGCTATGCTGCTGACATGATTTGCATTAATGTTAGAGTACTGTGATGACATCCAATGGGACACTGTACAAGACCTTCTGTTGTGTAATGGGAGCTTGCAATGAATAATCAGGCACCACATAAGATATCCAGTTGTGCCATGGAGGCTCTCTTCCCATGACAAAGCACCATGAAAGGTGGGGATTTTTTTTCCCCAACCAGGAGCAGGACATCACTGACTTTCTACTTTCCTCTCTTCTAGATTACCGGAATCTGGTGGCTTTTCTGTGGGTTGTTGCCCTCCTCTCCCTGTGCTGCCACTGTGCAAAGGCAGCCTGTCCCACAAAGTGCCAAACTACTGCTCATCGCAACTGTTGTCCAACAGCCATGCTGCTTGCTCCACTTGTGAAACGGTCCCAATGGTGCAACTACAACAATACTCCCCTCTTGGAAATAAAACCATTGTGCAAGGCCACAGCTGTAAACTATGCAATTAGACTTTGATTTACAGTGTTGTATATTCCCATGGAATGCCAGCCAACACTGGGATGTTGGATTATAATATTTAGTAATTTCCAAACAAAAGTATACACTAACTATGCAATGCAGACACTGTATTAACATCACCAGTAATAGAAAAAGATAGGTCTTAAGATATCCTTCCGCTTCAGTTCCATGTCATGTGAATTATTCTAATTTGGAGATCAAACTACCTACCCCTTAGTTATCAGTGGCCACTGGACTGGGTAGAAATATTCTGCAGAAGGGGTTGCCCAACAATTGGTCAAGACTACTTTAAACCTAAGAGAAACCAGCAAATACCAGCTTTTAAAGAGTGATCATTTCAGTTAGAATTTCACACTAGAGTTGATCAATGTGAAAGCCATACCTGTTACTTAAACCTTTTGCTTCTATTCCAGCAAATACATCTGAACCAATTTCTGAAGTTTCAACTATGAAAGGGGCTTCCTTCTGGCTTGAAAACTTGGCATTCTGATAACAAAACAAAACAAAATAAAAGAAGCAATGGATTAATGAATAACAATGGGTTACTAAACAGGCATAGGCCAGCCCCAGACACCCTACCTCCAGTAAAGCTAACCAAGGACTTCCCAACTATTTTGGTACCTGAGAGCAGAAAATCCCACAAACACTTCTTTCCACAATGACATTAAAAATACAGTTGTAACACAATGAAATAACAGAATTTGCCACACTTTCACAAAAATGTTCTGTCTGATGGAGGAATGGCTCTGTGGAGTCCAAGACTCCTGTTTGCTTGAGGGAGAAAAACAAATGGAGTCCCCCACTCACCTCTGCCAACAATATATATGGTTTCCAAGTTTGGTTCAGTAATTCTGATAATCAAAGGTAAAAATACATAAACAAATGCATACAAGCACCTCTCTCTCTCAAGGAGTAATAAGTATGATCAAAAGTAAGTATGCAATGAACCATTTTCTGCGTTACCGTGACATCCAAAATCAGAAGCTTGAAGTAGTTGTTTCTCCTTGCCCAATAGCACAGTTGGCTCTGAATATACAATATTCTATCTGGAGAAATGTATATGTTTAACATTAATCAATCCCAACCCAAAGATAGCAAGAGGTGCCCTAGAGAGACTGAAATAAGAATTGAAACACCAATGGGGTGTAGTTTTGGGAGCATTCTGTCACTGTGGGGTCATGAGAAACCATGAGTCACCTGATCTCTTGGAGAGCATCTCCGCTGCGGTGTCATGAATCTGAGCAACGTCAGTTACTCAGGGTAAAATCTAGGACATCCTCTGTCTGAAATTAGACTGGGTAATACAAAAAGAGATTTGGGGCTGATTTCTATTCAAGCTATGCATGCTTACACATACCAAAGGGATAGAACTTTCAGTTAAAAGCCTTATGCCATGGAACAAATGTTAAAAAGCCAGCACAGACAGAATGAAAACCCCAGGAGAACATTATCCATCTCCTTCATTCAGAAGAGAGCTAGGTACATTTCAGGATGAATAAAAGGAACTCTATGAGTACTGAGACCAAAAAAAAGACAAGATACACACTGCCCTTTGTTCTTGGTTTTCCACAGTTTCTAATGGCTCCTGACAGCCCTAATGAGGAATATGAACATGTGACTGCATGTGGAAAATATCAGCCTTTAAAGGAGAGCTAGGAAACATTCTGTTTTGTACGTTGTTATGTTGCTGTACAACAGAGGTGGGCAAAGTATGGCCCCAGGGCTATTTTTGTGGCCTCCTGAATGTCCCAGAGTTCAATTATGTTTTGCTTGCAATGCCTAAAGTTGATCTCTCGGGCTGTGTTTGGAGCACCAAGTTTGGAGCACCATTAGGACCCCTAGAGATCAAAATGAAATCTTGCATTTAAAAAAATATAGTCAAAATGCTCCAGGAGTCTAGGAATATACCCACATATGCCCCTGTGACCCCGAGAGGGTATTCGGGGAAATTTTTTTTTTTTTTTTTGGTGGAAGCAGGTATGGAAAGGGTTGTAGTCTTCCAAGTTCTTGTGGAGAGCTAATGTCCCCCCAGTCTTTCACGGCTGCCCTTCCCTGCTATAGTGTAAGAAAGTTCAGGTAAGCTGTCAGAGAACAAGTACCCCTTTGGCATCACATAAGAGAGAATGTCAGTGTTGGATTTGTTTTCACTGATGTCACTACAGATGCTGATTTCATACAGCATTAGCAGTTAAAATAAAGGTGCAGCTGCACTGTATCAGATATTTACTAAATTGAACTGTTGTGCTTGAAGATGTATGCTCAATTATGCAAGTTGCTGTTATTTGACATCAAGTCAACCTTGACTTAGGGTGACCCAATGAATACAAGGAACCTTAGAAATCAATTGCCCTGATCTAGACTTTCAAATTCAGGACTATGGTTTCCTCCTCTTTTTCATATTTCTCAGAGGTTTCCATGAACAGAGCCTAGGAGGAGGTGCTTTTCACTAGTTCTCCCTACAGCCCCTAAGCTGCCTTTTCTGCCATTTGGGAGAGTCTCCAAAGCATCTGGCATAGATTTCTGGGCCACATGAGACAGCTGGTGAAAGGGAGAACCAACATCCAAGAGCCCTGCCCATTCCTTAAGCACCCATGGGGAATTCTCAGTCTAACAACATATTTGGTATGTATGTGTGCATTACATTTTTAACTTATTTTTCCACTGGGGAGGGGAAACAAAGTGGCTCATAAGCCTAGTAAAGACAATTTAATCAAAAAAAAAAATTAAAATCAGTAATCAATGTTAGAATGATGGTTTAAAGAGATGTGACTTGACAGTCTCCCTAAAAGCAATGAGTCTGTTAGCTATCTGGTGGCTAATCTGCAGTCAGAGAGCAACACAAAAGAAAACTGTCTTTGGAGTGTCCATCAAGCTTCCTATAAACAAAGGCATTCTCAAGAGAGCTATTTCTAAAACAATCTTAACGTTTAGGCACATTCAGGGCCCCATGTCATTCAGTCATTGAGGGCCCCATGGTTGAAATCAACAAGCTGAATTAGGCCCAGAAAGTACAGGAACACAAGAAGCTGCCTTATATTGAGTCAGACATTGGTCTTCCTAGCCTGGTATTTGCAATTATCGCAGTTAGAATTCTCTAAAGTTCTTGGCAGGATTTTTTTTCTAAGATATATCTGATGATTTCTTCTTCAAGTGCTGAACAGGCCTGACCCTGATTAGCTTTCAAGATCAAATGAGGTTGGGTGTGTTCAGAGTAGATTGATGGCACAATTGGCAATCAGCCTAAGACTTTTGGCACTGCAATAATATGATCTTATACTGTGCAGTCATTATTTACTTAACTGTTATATTTCACATCATTACTTTGGAGTGTAAACAGTGTATAGTATCAGTAAAGCTTCTGAGAACTGGACCTGGGCCTAAAGCAAGATGGATTATCTGGCCCCTTCTCTGAATTTAGCAACAGATATTATAACACTCTCTGTTCTGAAAAGATACTATTTTTTTATTTTGTAATATAGTATTGTTTTTTTCACTGTCTTGGCTCCAGAGTTCCAGCCCCCTACAAAGGTCTCAGTCATAGGGATTTTACCCATCCCCTACTCCTTAGTCCTATATTGGACTTATTGAATAATAAACTACCACGTGATGAACATCACACCCACCAATTCCTATGTACTTATTAGAAACTTAGAAAATTTCATCAAGGCATACATGTTTCTGTAACGTATCATATGCCTACAATATCCACGACAACGCACAATGTCTTTGATTAAGAATCTGAATAGAAATTTCATTTACATTTAGTGAATAGATGCATGAACCTATGAATTTACCCATTTTCAAGATGTTACCAAATGCCATCTTCTTTTCATGCCACCGAGGAATGTGCAGCAGATACACACAGACAGTACTTACAGAATAAAAGTTGAGGGACAACTGACTTTCAAATGAACCAGCACTGCCATTCTTCACATGAACTGTTGCCACTCTAAAAGAGGCAGAAAATGTCACATGACTGAATCATACACTATTGAAAATACAGTGAGGCATGTGCTAGAAGATAGAGCTCCAGTGAATCAAGGCAGAGTTACCTTTGGTCAAAGGCAGCGTGGTTCACTAGATAGTTTGCTTGGTAGGTGCACGTAAATGAGTAGTTCACAGGCTGGCTTTTCACAATCACAGAGCTGTCATTAGAGACGATGGAGTTATAAAAATGGTAGACAGGGCTTTTAAACTGCAACCGTGCAAAGAGAGAGAGGTCATTTTTATACTACAAGTGTCATTTTGGTTTTCAAATGTCATGTCAATAGCTCATTTCTAATTTTCTCAAATTTCTGGAAGAAGAGACTCAAATTTTTATAAATCACAACGAAGCAACAAGAGAGAAGCCCTGTGTCTACAAAACCTCATGCCCAGTAAAATGAGTTAGCTGTTATGGTGCCATGAGTGTTTTTGCTCAGAACATTATATTTCCAGACTGATTTACATGCTTAACCATGATATGTTAAGTAGTGAAGGCATATGCCTCCTTTTACTAAGTCCTTAACTCTACTGATAGGTTTCAGAGATGAGAAGAGATATCTTGTTGAACTATAACTCCCACAATCTCCATGGCTATCTGGTAAACCATAGCCACTGCCCATGAGGGCTAGGGGATTCTGGGATCTGTAGTCCAACCCCCCCCCCAGTATTTCCAAACTCTTGAGAAATTTTACAAACTGGGTGAAATTTTTGAAGCTTAACATGCTTGGGCCTTTGCATGGAGTCTAAAATGTTACCTGAGGTGTGAGCTGTGAAGACTGCATCTGTGCCTCCACAAGCAAAGAAAATCTCTGGTTGGGTGGTGGCTTAGGAAAGGTGTTTTCCATAGACATGCTTTGGATATTGCATATTGGTTATTCCGGTGTGATTTTTTTGCCCCTCTCTTCCTATATGATCACAGTTTGACTAACAACCTTACATTATAAAAATACAGGAATAGGTGGTAGGTCCCTGTTAGCAGGGTGGTGAATCCATTCCATCTTCACTAGCTTTAAAGGAGCTATCCAAGGTGCTAAGCCTGTTTAGAAATAGAGTTCAGCACCCTTGAGAGCACCACTAAAATCTGGATTAAAACATGAAATGCCCCACTGATATGGGAACCACCAGCTGCCCCTGGTTAAAGTAACAAATAATAAATACTTAAAATCACACTTTACTGCACTTCAACTTCACAAGATTGTACATGTGCAGAACTACAGCTGTCTCAAATAATAAATTTAAAATATCTGTAGTGCACAAATTGCAACCAAATCACATATACAAACAAGCAGCAGTCAAGGACAATTGAACACTTGTTGTTCCTCCAAAACATGTACAAACGTACATACAGTCACTTTTCTTCTCAGCATTTTCACTGCTGAATCCTTGCTTGCCTGTGTGCTCTGGGCCCAGTGTGTAACACTGCCTAGTCAACTTCTGGGACAGTTCTTGTTGTAAACAAGGCCTCTCTTGTACTTAAAACAGTCTAGGGCAGTGGTTCTCAACCTGTGGGTCCCCAGATGTTTGTGGACTTCAGCTCCCAGAAGCCCTGAGCATTGACCATAGTGGCTGGGGCTTCTGGGAGCTGAAGCCCATGAACATCTGGGGACCCACAGGTTGAGAACCACTGGTCTAGGGGGAAAATGTGGCAAAATCCCCCCCCTTCCTAGGCAGTATTTGGCAGTTTTGGGGTGCAAATAAAAATGATTTTTTTAAAAAGCATTTGGAGACGGGGTTCCTCCTAAATCTCACCAAATTCTGGGGGCCGCATGCAGCCCACAGGCTGTACTGCTCCCACCCAAAACTCTAGAGGGAGATAATAAGACAAACACTATCTGCTGCTGTTTCTCCTTGCTCTTGTCATTGCACATACATGCTTGAAGATGGCAGCATATTGAACATGTACCCGCCGATTGGTACATGGGGCTTTGGAAGTTGGCAATGGGTTGTTCTGTTGAGGGGTATGTTTTAGCAAGTGCCCAATGATCCCATCCCCTAACTCTAACCCTGGCAACTCTGATGATTCTGTATATAGTGCTAAATGACCCTTTTAAACAAAGAAGGAAAAATCTGAAAAATAAACAGCTATTAGACAATTAACCTGAATAAGTTGACATTTAATGTCTGAATACAGCTGCAATATCACAACAGTATGTTTTTTACTTGTAACACAAATGCTACTAACTCATTTCTCTGAAACAATGGGCAGAATCCTTTATCATGTTCTATGTTATCTAACTTTATGTATCTTAGCTACACAGCAAAGGTAGTAAGAAATCCTGTTAGTGAATTGTGAAGATGTGTGTGACGAGACACTAGCAAGAGTGTCCCAAGGCACATCAGCACTCCCTAGTGACTGTCCTGATGCCCAATGAGAAAGGTGCACAATGGTGCTATAGTGCATCAGTCCTGTTACGCATCAGTTTCAATGTGCATCAGTCACTTTGCTGCATCTGCTATGCAGTAATGTAAGAGCAGTCTTTTCTGGATACGGACACTATGGAGCTGCCCAGTTCTAATTCCTGCAGACCTAAGTCCACTTACAAAGATATAAGTTCCCAACAGGATTCTGGCCAATTATTTTTTTAAAATACGTTAACTCCAGAAAACAGCACATTGATGGTTTTTAAAAATATACATTATAATTTAAAGGGTGTGATTATACTTTAGGAAATATAGCAAACATTTTGTGTGCAGATGTATTTTTTGTTGTGTGTGCCTTGAAGTCATTTCTGACTTATGGTGACCCTAAAGTGACTTTACCACAGGGTTTTCTTGGCATAATTTGTTCAGAGGGGACTTGCCTTCACCTTTCTCTGAGGCTGAGAGAGTGTGACTTGCTCAAGGTCACCCAATAGCAACATTTATTTCTTATGTGTTCCCCCCATGGATCAAGCCGGGGAACAACAACAGATTAACATGTAACGTACATCAATTAAAAACAGAACATCAATTAAAAACAATAGTTAAAATGCATAATATCAGCTTAAAATAACACAAATGCCTAATTAAAAGAGTTAATACATATTTAAAATTCATTGTTAAAATTTGCACTAGGTTTCCATGGCCAAGCAGGGATTCAAACCCTGGTCTCCCAGTTTTCTAGTCCAGCACTCAGACTACTACACAACACCATCTGTATAAGGAAATATTTGCACTTGGTCTACTTACATCTGATTGAGTTCCACAGTATGATTTATTTTTGGGTGACAAGTCTGGGATTGTAAACTGGTAATATCCTGAATCATGGACTCCATTGTAGCAAATCCCTCCAAGAGCTAGCTGATTAACTTCCCACCCGTAAGGACATTCAGGGATTTTTGTGATGATGGTTTTAGGATAACAATATACCAAAATTACATCTAAAAGTCAAAGAGAAAAAAAACACAGCTAGAGGCTAGATATAGTTATATGATGAAGAAAGGTGTTCTCTTTTCTCTTCCATTATTTCACAGTTTTGGTTTAGCATTGTTGTAGTTCCATCCTTATCAGAGGCAGATAGATAAAAGTATGTCTCAAACTCTTTCCCACATTTCCACAGAGGACCGGGACCACAGATGATCAAACCATACATGCCAGAAATAAATCTTTAGAGTCAAACATGGGAGATCCAGAAATTGAGATGCATTGCTACCAACCCATTTGTAGGAGGTTCAGTGAGAAGACAAACCACTACAAAAAACATGTAACCCAAATAATGCAAGTATCAGCCATCCTGTCCAAACTGAAACAGTCAATGCAGCCGGGGGGGGGGGGGATGGCGTAGATGTGGAAGATCTAAGTTATTAATTTCCTGCTTTGGATTATATACAGTAATTTTTTTCAAAACTGGATCTTCTAGATATTTTGGACTACAGTTCCCAGCTTTTTGAATATTGACCATGCTGGCCACTACTGACAAGCGTAAAGGCCTCAAAATATTTGGGAAGGGGGAACAGGTTGGGGAAGACTCACACAGCCAGGTGCTTAAAAATGCCCATGCTACATTATCTTTTAAAGATCCATAAGGCTCACTCTTCTGCTTGTTTAAACTTGGAGGTCACTGGAGAGCCTTGAACTAATCACTGTTTTCCAGCCTTGTATGAAATACAGTATAAAAATGAAACATTTAGGGGTAGCCGGTTGGTCATGCAGCAAAATACAACAAAATCTAAAATCCACAGAATTTTGGTTGGCCAGTAAAGCTGTTGCTTTTTTGTGGATTAAGAGGAATGTGATTATTGAGATAAAAATGTAAACAATGTATTGTTGTTGTTATTGCTGTTATTGCTCTTGTTGTAGTATTATAGAATCATCATCAACATCATCAAACAAACTCAGGTCAGTGAAAAAAATTACTATGGATTGTAAATATTGCCTGTGGAAAGAAACAGATGAAACTGTTGACCATTGTATTAATTTGTGCCAAAAGATGGCACAGACTGAATATAAGTAGTTTGATAATGTGGCTGCAGTTGAAATTCTGTAAAAAGTATGATTTACCATCTGCAAAAGATTGGTGGGAACATAAGGCATTAAAAAATTCAAAAATAGTAAACAATAATATTAACAACAACAGTGCTCCTTCTGGCAAACCAGACAGGGCCTACTGAAAAATTACATACTTTCCTTTTGGAGTTCCATTCTGCAGGATTTCAATTGTTCATATTCAGAATAGGAAACAGTGGTAGATCCACCACTGTAAGGGCAGCAGTTCTGCTCTTAGTATATTAACATAATATATATTAACATATTACTACTCTTCTACTTGAATGGAAGTCTTCCAAGCACCAGACCTTTTGCCCTTCAGAGGTTTGCACCAGCAGGCCAGAGAACTCACTGTGTCCTCAATGGAAGGTCCACTGGCCACCCCAATATGAAATCAGTAACAATCAATTTTAGCTCAGACAAAGGTCACCTAATGGGAAGTGATGTGAATGTTTATCTTTGTTCTGAGGATTGTTTGGGTCCAGAGGTAAGATGCCACGTGCATATTTTCATAAATAGGTGGGTGAATATTTTCTTACAAGGCCTAGTGTTCATCTGGAAATAAAATCATCTACTTTGAAGGATATTTAATTGCAGAAGGAAAAACAGAGTGCAATTATTAAAATGAACTTATTTTACCTGCTTTATTTGGGCTGCAAGGAGCTTCTATGCCTCGAGCCAAAATGACCCATAGTAGAAAAGCAACCACCAGCATTTCCTCCAAGATTACGAAATATTAACAAAAGCAGATCCTGATTTCCCAAAATATTTCCAGACCTTGAGCAGGTAATGCCTTACAGGTATTAAATGTGTTTGAATTGCCTGTAAATTAATAGCAGAATATAAAATGTAAGATTTTTCCATCTACAGTGAGCTTAGGGGAATTCTGAATTTGATACAGAAATGTCTACCATATTTTTAAGTTTTAAAATCGTTTATAATCTTTTACCGAAGAATAATACTGTATAATGACAAATTCAGTTTAAAAGCAGTACTTTTTTTTCTTTCAAAAACTCCCCTTCACACACATATAACACATAAACTTAAGGAAGACAATTGCAATTTCTGCAGTTGATTGAATGCATTTTGGTCGTATATCCAAATTCATTTGTGCTAGTGTGATTATTAATCTATTCCATGTCACAATAATTCTAATAAATATTTAAAGACTTCAGTCTTACTACGTCATATCCAAATCATAGGAACATATATTATTGAACCATCCATAAATTTTCCCTATAATGCTATTTATTTCAATTTAGAAATTTTATATCATTGACATTATACAAGCCATTCACTAAACTGTCAGTGTCATTTTAGTGTTATTTTATATTTCAGCATCATGATCCATTTCTTCATTTCTTTCCGTGCTGTATCAAGCATTATTGTACAATACATTATATTTCAATATATGTATTGTGAAATACAGATATAGTTCTAAACTCATATTTCATTAATAAAACATTTCTACTTAAATTTTCAGAAAGACAATGTTTTAAGAGCATCATACATACAGCACAGGAACAAAGCTGCACATCAAGGGGTTCATTCTTCCTACTCGAAATGGGGGAAAATGTTAGGCATGCTTTTCCAAGGTGTCTTTTCAAATACCACTGGCTGGCATTATCTTTGCTTTATATAGGGCATCTTGTAAAAGGAGCCTTTGCATATTCAGCCTTGATTATTCCATTTGGAGAAAGCGGATTGGATGAATGAGAGGTTGGATCATTCACTTTTTCAGTGCAAGCATTTAGTTTCAGTTCTTCAATTCATGACTTTGCCTTCAGTTTTCTCTTGGTGAGATATACTACATCATTGGTTTAAATCAAAACCAAAAGAAATCACTATTTTGAACCTGAAGATTGTTCAAAGAGAATTCAGAGTTTTGCAATCAGTGCAATAAAGGTCAAAAGAGGATTCTAGATTTTCCATCTGACACAGAGAAAGAGCTTGATCCACTGCTTATAATTATTATGAGTACTCTAGATTATCCAGGGCTCCAATCTATGGTAGTTTTGAACCACATTAAACTATTAGCTGTTAATACTTTTACTCTGATTTGTGAATTTTTATGTCAGGAGCACTTAGAATCATAGAATCGTAGAGTTGGAAGAGACTGCAAGGACCATCAAGTCTCACCCTCTGCCATGCAGGAATACATCACGAGGGCATTCCCAACAGATGGCTATCCAGCCTCTGTTTGAAAACCTCCAAAGAAGGAGACTCCACTGCACTCAAACATGGTTGTTCATACTTCAGGTATATTTCTGTAACCATTTCTGCAGCTATATTATCTGAAACAAGGAGAAGATGAAGAGGAAGAGGAAGAAGAAGAATTGGAGATTTTCCTAAAATTTTTGGCAAGTCTAGCATTTTTCTTTTTAAGGAACACCTAAATAGATAATGTTAGGTAATTCTGATTGAATATTTAAGATTTGAGATAAGAAATAATACTTGTTTCAGATGGTAACCCAATTAAATTGGTAATTTTACAATTGCTAACAGAAACAAATTTCCTAAGGTTTCATTAAGACGAAGTCATTTCAGGTACATGATACCTTTCTTAGGTGAAAGGTACTAATCAGCAAACTCCACAGTACAATTTCTGCTACAGTGGAGAGTTGCCTCTAGATGTTTTTTATTTGCATAAGAAATAAGAACAGCGTGAAACGTACTTAGGTGAAATGGCATTTGATATCTGCATTGATAAAAGGTGAGGACCCTAGAGAGGTTTGCATTTCTCTGAGCAACTGCAAATAAAAAAGAGCATTCATTAAACAGCAAATTATACTGCAAATGCTAATTGCACTCCACAAGAGAGCCCCTTTAGATTAAGAAGATTGCAAAACCTTAACTATGGGAGTAGCTATAATGAATTCCACAAAAAGTGAATAAATGGCTCCTTTTGATCTTAGCCTCAAAAAGCTTTCTGAGAAATAGCTTTTCAATTTCTTTGTGTTTCATTTGTTGTTACCTGAAGAGTTGTGTTATCATTTGCTCTTCATTTGTTACAAGATGGCATCCTTCAAAGAAGTAGCCATGTTAGTCTCTTGCAGTATAAAACAGAGGAAGGGAAGGGGAAGGGAGAAAGGAAATGCGGCAGCTTTTATTTTTATAACTTTTTATATTATATATTTTGTAATAAATATATATATTTATATAACTGGCTCTTATTTTTGCATGAGCTTTCACCCACTTCTTCGGATGCAGTGGAGATTATGCAGGGTGAGAATAACACCATGATTTTTTTTTTCTGTGTTATAATGTTCTACAGGAATATAATAATGGATAACGTTTTTGTAGTTTTAGTCTTGATGGTAACATTTACACTGTAGGACAGTGCAGCAACAAAACACCCATGGTGTTTGAAAGGTATCACCTTATTCTTAATAGCTGTCTCAAAGTTCTTATATAGTGGGGAAATTCAAAGATGAACAAGTGTTAAATCCTACAGACGGATGTTGCTGGTGCAGTTACTGCATGCCAGCTGCCCTAAATCATTGTTGCTCTACAGTCAGCTCTCCACATTTGCAGGATTTACTTGCGGATTTGATTATTTACAGTTTATTTGCTGTCACCTCTGCTGCCTCCGTATGCTATTTTTGATAGGACTGGAAGCCTCATGAGACTGAGAAACCGTGAATGAGGCTTGTAAATCCCTGTTAGAAATAGTGTGGGGGCAGCAGTGGTGGTGGCAGTAACCTCCACCAGCCAGCCATTTCTTCAACCTGTGGGTCCCCAGATGTTCATGGACTTCAGCTCCCAGAAGCCCTGAGCATTGACCATAGTGGCTGGGGCTTCTGGGAGCTGAAGTCCATGAACATCTGGGGACCCACAGGTTGAGAACCACTGCCTCAAAGGAATCTATGGTGGGTTGAATAGGGTGATCATACTATTTCTCTGTGTTAAATGTGGTTTGGGAGAGCCTAAAGTTATTCATGTTTTTTCCACTTTCACTGTGCCCCTAACCCTAGCGAATGTGGAGGGATGACTGTAGTGTAGATCTAATCCCAATAGTGAGTTATAGGGTAGATCTAATCCCTAAGTGGAGCAGCTGACATGCGGTTCCAAGCAATTTCCACTAGGTGGCGTTAGGTTTATTTGTTTATTTAGTGCTGCCAACATCTGCGGCATTTTGAAGAGTATAAGAGGACACTTCCTGCTTACTTATTACCAGCCTTCTCACACCATCAGTCTTGCCCTGAATCTTCATAATATTCACCCCCTCCATGAACCATTAAGTGACAGTGATCAAACGCAGAACTTGGAATGAAAAAGTAAATTTGTAACAGCTCACTTTTTTTTTTCATGACGATAATAAGATTTTAAAAATAATGTAAGAAGTCTGACTGAAGTTATTGTATTGATTGAGCAAGTAACATTTTCTAAATGTTATTTTAAAGTGAATTTTAAGTGTTTTAGCAGCATCATGCTAGAGATTTTTATGCTATTCTTTTAACAAATCTAAGAGGCTTTTTTAAAAAAAATTAAGTGCTAAAAGGTGTTTTGTTTTGTTTTCAAATAATGCAGGGAATGAAAAAGAAATGACTATGCAATTTATTTTTATAACAATATAAAAGGGCAAGAACAAAATGCTTCCCAAAAATAACTATAAAAGGAAACAGAATATTCTTTTTAAAAAGTAAGATTTGATCAAATAGTACCAGATTGTTTGAAGGGATCCAATAACATAGCCTTTACTATTTATTCCAGATGCGCATGAAGTACTACTGTACTCCCGCTTACTAGAAACGTGCAATAGAAGCGAGGTCTAGTTTATGTTTGACTTCAAGGAGTTGCCAAGTACATTAATTTAGCTCTAATGACTCTAGAGGCCTCACGCTGGGACCCTTACTTTTGGAAATCCAGTGTTTTTCTGTCTCTCTCCTTGAATGTTCATGAAGAGATCAACAAATGGCCTTATCTTGTGGAATGGAGTTGATAAAACCTGCAGGCGGTGATGTATTTATGTCTTCTACTCCAAGTCTCAAGTCAAGTCTCAAGTCTAGGAGCCAACTTTATACCCCAACCTATATTCCAGAATTTCTGGACAGAGTCAAATAAAGTCAGTTTTAACAATTCAAGCAGAGTCAGCCCTCCACATTTGTGATTTTGCCATCTGCAGCTTCAGAAATGGGGAGTAGGATCCTTCTTACTTCCCATTACTGAAGCTTCAAAAGCTTTAGGAGGAAAAACCCTTCCTCCTCAAGCCTGTTGCCTAGCACGTTTGCTGTTCCCCTCTAAGAAATGCACCCTGTGTGCTGGGAGCAAGTCTTGTCTTCTACTCTGAGAAAAAAATTTAGGAGGCTTCTCCGATATACTGCAGGGACAGGCTGCTAAGCAGACCTCAAGCCTGCCCCAATCCCATTGCCTAACGCATTTGCTGTTCCCCTCTGAGAAATGCACCCACACTTTGGGCTTGAGATGGATCAGCATGTGAGCAGTAGACAAAAAGAGACGGAAGTGCTGTTCTGGATGAATATGTTATCTTACTGAACCAAGGGTAGCAAGTCAGTCACTAAAGATATGCAAGTCTTGAGTTGAGTCAAGTGAGTGCTTCATTTATTGCCGAGTCAAGTCCAGGTCGAGTCGCTGAAGCGACTTAAGTCCAACTTGAGTCCGATTCAATTGACTCGAGTCTACATCACTATCTGCAAGTGTGGTAAATTCTTCTGATTGGATGGAGTCTGAAAATTTCAGACAAAATGGTAGAGAAACAACTTTAAATTTAGGGTTCTTTTCCTAAGGCAATTGCTTGTAACTTTGCTTTTGTATGTCTTTTCTTAGGAAGAAAGGTATAACTTTGCTTGCATCCTCTTCTGAGGGGTACAATCTATACAAACTCTCCTGCTACTTGAGGAATGGAAACATCATGTGGTGGCTGCCTTGCTTTGTGGGAATATGAAGCTACATCTATATATCCATTAACCATCCTCTATCCCCCACCACTACACTACCAGAGAAGGAAACCTCCACTCTAGCTACCAAAGGCAGCAGTAGTGGTACTAGCTGCAGCCCTGCCATTTCAGGAGGAAGAGAAAGAAAGTGTGAAGGTGCACTCTTACATACCACCATAGGAAACAGATGGCAATGGCAGATTGCAGTAGCAGCTGTAGCAATCGCTGTAGCTGCAGTGGCAGCACCCTGTCACCTGGGCCACACCACCTATCATAGAAGGAGAAGACAGCACACTCCCTGCCTACCGTTTCTTCAGTGTCTCACTTTGAAGACCCTTCAAGCCAAGGGGCCATTGGACAGGTGGCCAGGAGAACTGCTTGTCCTATGGCACGGGTAATTTTTTACATTCCTCCCTCACTCCAAGAAGCACTCAGAGGAAGACAAAATAACTAGCGTCAGATAGTGGCAGCTCTTCAGAGCTGCTGGAGCTTGTCTGGGCGGGGAGGGTCAGCAGATTTGCCATTCCTGGGGTGGTTTCACTCAGCCTCATAATATGGCCAACTCGCAGCCTCCAAATTCCTGCTGTCTTGAGTGCTTGGGAGAGGTGGTACAGTGAAAACATTTACAATTTGAGGTTGTTAAAAAGTGATTCCTCGTTGCACCCTTTGTGGGAATTTTTAAGGAAAACAGCCTGTATCATAGCAATACCCCAGTTAAGTAACTTGCTCAGAGGCATACCCTTTCTCTTATTAATTCTTCTTATCTCCCATGGCAGAGTCTTGCTGTTCCTGGATAACATCTTGCTTATTATCCTGACAATGTTGCTTTGCCAAATCTTCATATGCTGAATGGCTGTTCCTAGTGTCTTTGGTAATGTTCTGTATTGCAGCCCCACGTTCTAATTTCCATAGAACATAGACACAGCATTTCTTTACCTGAAAGCCAATCAATAGGAACAATTTGGCTGGATATGACAATGAGGCCAGGGATGGGGATGGAGCAGAGAGTGTTAGTTTGTCAGAATAAGAGAAGCTTTTATGAGGCTGCTGCTACTGCTGCCACTGTATCTGTGGCAGCCTTCCAGTGCTACTAGGACTATGTCCAGCAATGAAATACAACAAGAGGAATGGCTTTGATGCAAGGGCAGGCTGCCAATCTGAGAAAATCTGTCAGATGAATGAATGGCACAAAGGATCCATTTTACCTTCTTTTCTTCACTAAAACTTCTTTCTCACTGCAGAGCTTCAGCTGAGATAGCAAGAATAAAATAGCATCTAATGGAGCTGAGTGATTTTGCTGTTTGGAGAGCTTGAAAATAGCATGTAGGGAGCAATAATGGATGCTGTTTCATGAAATATCAATAAACATTTGCAGCCTAATATCATTATGTACACTGAGGTATGTATAAACAATTGAGAGTCCCATTCTGGTACCATTGCCTTTGATCTGCAGGATGTTCTGGAATATATCAGGATAGACCAGAGGATTTTTTAATTGAAAAACTAAACTCTTCTTCCATGGACTATCCTCTTAAGCAGAATAACAACAGAAACAAAAACTATCCATACAAGATCTATCCTGTTGCATGCTGCATCATTCTAAGATGTGCCTGACACAAGGTCAACTCTGCAGTAGCATCCTGATTGTGGAGCTCTTTGCCACCGGCAATCAGTATGACTTCATCCTTATGGAGCTTCTGGCTGGCAGTGAAAACTGTATTAGTTTATATTGCATTGGGTCTTTAAAATGCATTTTAAAGCAGGCATTTTAAATTGTTTTTTGTCTGTTTTCAAATGATGTTGGCTTTTAAATTGTGTTTGTATTCTTATTTTTAAGAATATATATGTGTATGTATATACATCTATATCTAGATATAGATATTAATTTTTATAAAAGTTTGAAGAAACTACTACTAAAATTAAGGGAAGTCGCAACAAATACAACACATAAGTAGCACAACTTAGACATTCATACATAAATTCTACAAACATACTCTCTAACATTCAGAATCCAATCTTCCACATCTTCACCTGACTTCCTGACTAGATTGTCCTTGCGATACTATACTACATAGATAAATGAGGATCTATTACCACCCTTTGAGCTCATTAGGACTCGGCTAATACAAAAATATGTATAATCCTACTCATCATTTTACCTCATTTATAGCATTAAGATTTAACATTAACTTATATAGAAATAATTCATATATTGTATAAATTAAGGTAAAATTTGACCATATCTCAATCTTCAATCAACAAAGCTCGCTATCGTCAAGTCTCCCCATTTGCTTCTAAATTATTGTATAACTGGATCCCATTTCTTAACAAAGTTACCAAGAGGAATCCCTCTTAATAACGTTGTTAGTTTGTCCATTGATGCCAAGTCAAACAATTTTATTTCCCAGTCTTCTGCATTTGGTATTTCTGTTTTTTTCCAAATTTTAGCATAATCAATTCTTGCGCAGGCTGTCATATAGAATAAGATTTCTCCATGTTGCCTTTCTAGTTCATACCCAGGAAGTACATTTGTGGTGATATGCAAAAGTGAAAACCCAAAATTTTCTCATCTGCAAATGTATAAGCTTCCAGTATTTCTTGGCTTTCCAGCATGTCTACCACATATGGTAGAAGGTACCTCTTTCATTCTCCACATTTCCAACATTTGTCGCTGCAGTTTTTATATATCTCTGCCAGTTTTTCAGGAGGAAGATACCACTGCAAATACATTTTATAAATATTTTCATTTAAGTTCTGGCAAGATGTATATTTAAGCCTTTTCTTCCAAGTTTTTTCCCAGTCTTCCAAATCAATTGGGTGTCCTAGATTTTGGGCTTCTGCAAAGTTAAGAAAGTTAAAGAGAAGATAGCTCTGAATTTCTGTCAGACCTTAAAATTAAAGAACTCTCGGAGGAGCAAAGAATTATCAGCCAACTTCCTTATTGAATGTTGATTATTTTTAAGAATATATTTTTAAAAGTATTTTTTATTTATTTTTTTTGCTGGGTATCACTTGCGTTAACACTGGTGGGTGGAAAAATTAAGAACAAACAGAATAAAATAAAAAATAGAATAAAAAAGAAGCAAGGAAGGAAGGAGGGAAGGAAGGAGGGAAGGAAGGAAAGAAAGAAAGAAAGAAAGAAAGAAAGAAAGAAAGAAAGAAAGAAAAAGATGGATAGATGGATGCCCTTTCTATTACAAGCAAGTAATCAGAGAGAAATTATTTTTAAAAAAATGGATGAAAACACTAATCACCACTCTTCTTGAGTCTCAACAGGGATTTAGACACCTTATCACTCCAGGCTCAGAGTACTCTGACATCACCAGTAGGTGACTATCTCATTGAGCTCAGTGATGTTTACATCTCAGTAATCCTGGTTAGGCTTGGGCTGCCCAGCAACGAATGTACACTTTCAAACAACAGTGTCAAAAATAGGAAAGGTTACAATGCCAAGGTAAGACTGATGAAGAAGTCAGAGCAGGCCATAATACTTGCTCCAAGGGCTTCTCTCATTCCTCTCACCTCTCACCTCCTCTCACCCGTTCATGCTACACAGTTATAGTGCAGTGACTTCACTTTAATTGCCATGGTAACAACTTATAGCAGTGGTTCTCAACCTGTGGGTCCCCAGATGTTCGTGGACTTCAGCTCCCAGAAGCCCCAGCCACTATGGTCAATGTTCAGGGCTTCTGGGAGCTGAAGTCCATGAACATCTGGGACCCACAGGTTGAGAACCCTGACCTATAGAATCCTGGGATCTGAAGTTTAAGAAGGAGCATTTAGAATTCCCAGTCAGATAGATCTAGTGCTTCACCAAACTAGAAACCCTAGAATTCTGCAGAACTCAGCCATCTCAGTTGAAGTGGAATCATAGCCCTAGACTTTTGTAGTGTAAATGGCCAGTGGCAAACAGAAACTCTAGCCATGGTCACCTGGTGACAGTAAAGAAGCTGTTGGTATCTCATCCAAATCACAGCCAAACCTTGTCTGGAAAGATGAAAGGTTCAGGTGAACATCTCAAGAGAATTAGTAATGCAGCAGAGGCCTAGTTGATGTTTTAAGGCCTGTCTGCTTGACATAGGTAGGGAACAGCAGTGAGAGATCGGTGAAAATTCAATTTCAGTTCATTTCTGATAGAGTTTTTATTTCAATTCACAAATTTCTTAATATATGAGATAGAAAGACTTCAGCTATTCAAACATACCAAACATTAAAAAGGAAAGTTCACAACTTGCCTTTCCAATCAAGACATTGGTGCTTAAGTCTTTAAAAGCCTGTCTGGTACTTAAGTCTTGAACATCTGACTTTTCAGTCATGTTAATGCTGAATTCAGGTTGCCACCTTCCTAGGAAGGCTAGAATAGACCCCCACACACACTGTCTTTTTGCTGACAATCAATGATATCTTCACTAGCATATTCCAACACTAAACAGACTACTTTAAGAAAAGGGCTAACAGACTACTTTAAGTAAAGGGCTTTTATGACTTCTGCTATACAGTTTTTAACAGATGTGCTTCTAATTGTTTTTTAATTCAATAGTATTTTCATAATATTGATAATTTAATTACAGTTCAGCAGTAACTTTTTGTATGCTTTCATCTGTACTTATTTTTTTATCTGTACCTGCCTTGAGCTGCCTTGAGTCCAGGTTCCAAGGGAAAGGCAGGATAGAAATGAAGTATATTAAATTTATAAGTAAATAAATTGTACGAGTGCAACATCTTCTTCTTCAATTGATCAACTAGAACAGGAAGAAAAATATTTTTCTTGGAAGCAGGTGCTGGACATTGGCTTTTAGAAAATCCAGGAGAGTGATCTAATTCTTTCTTTGAACTATGCTGTTCATACATGAAAGTCAGATATCATTGTCATCCATGGCAGCAAGTGGCTGCCGTGTCAGTGGGGCAGTGAATCCATTCTAGCTTTTCGTCTGAAAAAAAAACAGCTATCAAAGATGCTGAACCCAGTCATAAAAACAGGAAATTCAGAACCCTGGACAGGTCCTTTAAAGGTGTGGAATGAAGGCTCACTGCTCCACTGGCCATGGAAAGCACTCACCGCTACTATTTTATCAAGTTTTCCTCAGTTTCTAATCTCATTCTTCTTATGTTCATACAAATGGAGCAAAAACTGCACCACTTATTTAGAAGAGGGAGACAGCATCAGATTGGGGCAACTTTAAGAGTCGAGGCAACTTTAAGAAAGCTGTCGTTGTGAAGGTGGTAGACTGCCCTCTTTCCCTTTGGGGGCTGTAGCTTCAGTTTGTGTCTGTGTTCTGCTCATGATTATTGTAATTAAGGGAATTAAGGATAAAGAAACCGCAATGCGTGAAGGACCTTGAACAGTCCAGTAGTAAGTGAATAGCAAGGAATGTTATCTGAGAGGATGGGGAAAAAAACATCTTGTGAAAAAGGAAATGGAAAAGTGTGGCTGGATAAAGAAAACTGGGGAAAGGCAGACACATATAGAAGGAAGGGAGAACCATGGATAGGTCACATCCTAGTTCATCACATGCATTTTCCCAGAACTTACAGGAAAATGTCAATCAGAACTTGAAAAAATCTGGGGTTTCAATATAGTTGGCTTTAATATTTGTCCAGATAAAATGGAAAATGGAGGGGAAGGCCTAAACCCAGCTCACTGAGGGCTGAGCATGCTCAATGACTGTTGGAGAAATGCTCACTGACTTGAAGAAAAAGAAACAAAATAAATCTAGGGTAGAGAGGTTTAAAATGGAAAGTTACTTTGAATAGAAACACTCCACATTTCAGCACTGGTTGGTACCCTATGGGCTAGTCCCAATAAGAAGAGACCCATTCAATCATTGAATGATGACTCAAGACCTAGGTAAATTCCACTGATTCAGTGTGCCTACTCCAGTCAGGCTAAGAGTGGAATTTAGGCTGGCAAGGTGCTAGTTGTTCAGTGTATTTCTGCTTAGTATGCCCTTGTTCAGGCAGATGTAATCAAAATCATGCTATCTGTACATACGAGGAAGCATCAGCAGAATGAAGTTTTCAGAAGGACAAAGGTACAAAAGTTTGCAGAGATGCCCACATAATACCAAGGAGAAAACCACATTTCAACCACAGTAGGATGTATTCACCTTACTCTGGGAAAAACAAACTATCCCCTCAATACTCCTACCCAAATCACACCATAATAACATGGGGATTGGGAAACAAAATGGAGACAAAAAGCCCAATCCCAATGAGGACTGAGAGTACTTTCTGGGATGGACTTTCTGGGACTGACTATTGCGGGGGAAATGCTGGGAAGAGGAATGAGGTGCCTGGCACAGAAGCACTCCTCTCTGCAACATTATTTTGCAGCATTCCATTTGTATTTGTTAATATTCCTGTAATAGTTTTTTGGGAGTAACAATCCTATCAGAAAACTTTACACTCTTTTAATGAGGTAAACTTGAGAATACAATGTGTGCTCTGTATACACAAGGGTTCTGTTCCAGGAACCTCTACAAATGGTGAAATGCTTGCAACCCATTATCTGCAATGCTGGTGATGCTTCAGTGCACACGTGCATTGCTGCCATTTTAGGAATAGGATGCAGTGCGGTTGTGGATGCTCAAATTTGCACGTCCAGAGACCACGAGTAAGGAGGGTACAACTTAATGGGAAAACTTGAGAATAATGGGAATATGATGCAGAAACTGTCCCAAGAAATCTGTGGCATGGTGGAGGTGGTAGACTGCCCTCTTTTCTTTTTTGGGATGTAGTTTCAGTTCGTCTCTGTGTTCTGCTCATGATTCAGTAGCCTTTAAATGATGAAAACAGTAGGCTGGGGGATCACTAGGTGAGATAGTAACTTCTAGAAGTTGAAAACACTAGGTGAATCTTTATTTCAATTTCCAAGCAGGATCATATTATTGTTTATGATTTACAAAGTAAGTAAAGAGGACACCAGCTCAGAATGAGGAGGAAATCAGCTCCTTTCAAGTACCACCAGAAATTGTAAATATTATAGCTATGCAGTGCACTGGAATGTGTGCAGGGAAAGCTTCAATCTTCAACAATAGACTTTCTTTTTTTATGCCAGCATTCTTATAAAGTTTAAGCACTGACCTTTGAATCTCTTCCAAAGAAGGCTAATGATTAGACTAAAAGTATCTAGTTTTCTCTGTCCATGCAGATCTACTGTATCACTTCTTTAGACCTACTTTTCTTGAGACTGTAATCATGATTCTTCACTGACTCCACCATTTAATAGTTTGTGGTTTTCAGCTTGCTTATAACATTCAGAATAAGACAGTCTCTTATTGTTTCAGTCCTGATAAGATTGTTATGTGTTTGACTTCTTTTGTGAAATTGTCATGTCTGTCAGAGGCAATCAGACGTCCGCTTACTTAGGACTTGTTCCCCCTTCCTTTTTTAACAGTACTCTCTTCCTTTTTTTTTTTTAAAAAAAAAGAATTATTTCATTTTTGTGTGTGTATTCTTTTTCTTCCTTCTAACTTGTGCAAACCATAGTGGAGTTTTCTTCCTTGGTGTGACAATAAAAACTTGTAATCCATTAACTAAAAGCATTGTATGAAAGTCTTCTTTGCCTCTGCTTAGGCACTTGATTCTCTTTTAATTCTCAGTTTCACTTCTTTTCATTCTCTCTTTTCCCTGTCCTCTTTCTCTCACACTGAAACTGTCATTTTATTTTCCTTCTCTGTCTCTGTCACTGTCATCTTCTTCTTCTACTGTCTCCAGTGACTTCTGTCCACAATTATGCCTTCTGTTATTTCCCAGTTCCCCTTGTTATACTTTCTTCTCCCTTTGTAAACTCCTGGTTAAAAGTCTTCTTACTCTCCCTACCTCTTTCTGTTTTCTGCATTCCTGCCTACTCACAATTTCTGATGAAATGTCTTCACTTCCCTTCCCTCTTTTTTTCTTTCCACATCTCTTAGATGTATTCCTCTTTTCTTCTTCTCTACTGTTCTCCTTCTAGCATCACTTCTCCTGGCTATACTCATCATCATCCTTCTCAGTTCATCTCTCTCTCTCTCTCCAATTTTTTTCCTTTATCCCTCCAACAAACCTTGGATCCATTATGGGAATATGCTAGATTCTCATCATTTAAGCATTGTAAGCCCAATTGTACTCAACAAGACATGCTACTGATTAGACATGTAAAAATAGGATTGCACTTTTGGTCTGTTGCTAACAGGAGTTTGGCTAACAGGCAGCAAAGCCAACAGGCATTTTCTGCCAGTGTTTAGTGGGGGAGTTTTGTTGGGGATATGGATACTGAGGGAGCTGCCGCAGTCATATGTAACAGTTTGTTGGAGGATATGGATAGCTACACCTGCAGCAAGCGCAGGTTGTTCGCCCTGGTGGGAAAAAGGGCCCAGCAACTTGAAGCCATGTATCTATTCTTCCGTATATTAGGGAGCATGAAGTTTCATTGGTCAGAGTGAAACAGACCATCCCAGATAAGGAGGAAACGTCTCTGAAGAGGAGGTCAGTTCCCAAACACAGGAGGTAGGAAGTAGGAGGAATGTGACGCACAGAAGTAGAAAGACAAGGGATCTTTCTGTGAGTTTGAAGCTGCGGAGTAGATCTGATGCTCTCTCCCATATCAGTGAGGATGAGAAACAGGAACAAGAACAACAATGCCAGTCTTCAGAGAACATGCAGATTCAGCACATGGATTTCTTGAGAGGTGTGCTGTCTCCCTGGGGCAAAGGTCTGTGATATAACAGAGCAGCTGACAAAACTCATCAAGTCCACTCCTTTCTTTTGGTCCATGGTAGCATTAAAACAGGATATAAAATAAACAAATAAGTAAATTAGAAATCCATTAATAGCAAAATTTGGAAAACTTTTTTCCCCAGAAAAATTTATTTGGTTGTATTACAGTTCCTGTGTGTTCAAATGAGTGGTTATAAAACTGTTAATATTGACCTTGAATAATAGTGGAATTTTTCTGTTCAAATTAGAGCTTGGAAAACTTTCTTTAGTTGGACTACAAATCCAATGTGTTAAAATCAGTACTTGGAAAAGTGTTGAAAACAAAGTTAGAGAAAGTATTCCCCCCCCCCCCGTGCAGGGTTTGTAAAATTTTCTTTGGTTGGACTATAACTCCTATGTATTTTATAAAGTTTTAAAACATTTGGATCTTTTCCTGTACAATGTAGAACCTGCAGGACTCAATTTGAAACTTGCAGAAAATTTTTTTTTCATTTCTTAAGACTGTCTTTGAATGACAAGATCTGAGCAACAGTGCTTCATGCTAAATGGGCAACCTGCCTCCCACAACATCACAGGGGCCACCCATAAGTCCAAGGTTTTGGCCCTGATATTTCAGAGAATAGGATTTTCTTAAGTTGGCAACCATATTTCTGGTGGCTTTCATGTTAGTATACCAAGAAGGGTCTTCCCATTGCACTCCATGAGTCCCACAGTTTTGTTTGGCTGAATTGGGCAAAACTCATGTGAAAGTCCTGTCCCTGTTCTTTTGGGCTTTGTAACAATTACCTCACTGTGCCTACCAAACTGTCAATTTTCATAATTCTTCACTTAAACCTGTCCTGCACTTTCCAGTATACCCTGTGGTGACAAACTGCTCTTTAACCAACCTCACCACTAGATTAGCATGGTGTAGGTAGCGACCCTTCCCTGAAAAAAACAAAATACAGTAGAGTCCCGGTTATCCGACACTCGATTATCCGACCATCCGGATTAACCAACGTCGTGGCGGCCTGGGGACGTGGCTGTGGGCATTTCCGCGCCCCCAGACAAGCCCTGACACGCCCCCAGGCCCATCCTGACATGCCCCGACACGCCCCTGACACGCCCCCAAAATGGCGGCCGCCACAGGTAATCCGACCTTTTGGTTATCCGATCCTGAGGCCACCTGTTTGGGTCAGATAACTGAGACTCTACTGTAAAACAAAACTAAACACAAACCTACTTGGCCACTCTGAATCTTTTTAAATCAACCCATCTTCTGAACTAAACTGAGCTATATTTATCACTAGCCTAGTCATATCACTTCCTTTTGTAACACTGCATGGGAAGTGAAAATAACAGATAGAAGCTGGCAACTGCCATACGCAGCACTAATTGGCTAGCACATGGTTGAGGGAACTGAACTGTGAAACACTGTGAGTATTCATTGTGAGAAAACTAAACTTAGCTTTTCTTAGGATGTGATAAATACGATATATTTTATGCGAACAAAAGTACCTTGATAGCTTCTACTTTGCCAGCATGAAAGTCTGTGTTTGACCCATACGACCAGAACTAGGCACCCTTACAAAATAGTTCTATATCAGTGGAACAGTGTTATCTTACATGTGCATGTCAATACTGTTTAGAATGCTTGCTTTAGGCATTGCAAAAGAGCAAGCATGGAGAGAAAAAGGAATGAACACCACAGTGGTCTTCAGTGGAACTATAACCAGGTTCAGCTGAAACAGATGCAGAGCTCTGCATGACTGGAAACACTGGGCCTTTCCTCACTGCACTGTTATAGTGCTATTATTCCACTTCCAACATCCTGTGGAATTCTGAGATTTGTGGTTTACTGAAGTCAAAGAGCTCTCTGACTGAAAATTCTAAATGACCCTCCCTAAACTACAAATCCCAGGATTCCATAGGATGTTGAAAGTGGAATAATAGTTGACTAGACAGTGTTACACACTGGGCCCAGAGCACACAGGCGAGCAAGGATTCAGCAGTGCAAATGCTGAGAAGAAAAGTGATTGTATGCACGTTTGTATATGTTTTGGAGGAACAGCAAGTATTCGATTGTCTTTGACTACTGCTTGTTTGTATATGTGATTTGGTTGCAATTTGTGCACTATAGATATTTTAAATTTATTATTTGAGACAGCTGTAGTTCTGCACATGTACAATCTTGTGAAGTTGAAGTTCAGCTTCACAAGTAAAATCACACAGCTTGTGATTTTAAGTATTTATTATTTGTTACTTTAACCAGGGGCAGCCGTTGTGGGGGGGATCTGCAGCGGGCCGCACAGTATACTTTTGGGGGCTGCATACAGCCCACGGGCAGTATCCTGTGCAGGCCTGGTGTAACCATTAAAGGATTGTTAGATTGCAAAAGAACCGTAATTAAAACATCTATCTCATCCTGCTTCTGTAAACATTCCTGTCTACTTAGGGAGAACATCAACAGTATAATCGAAGACAAATATTACTGCAACTCATATGATAATCATAAAGCATGTAAGAGCAAGAGCATTACTGATGCAAATGAAAATATCCTTGCAGTTTCGTCACAGGAAGGAAAAAAGATCTCTTATAGAGTGTAGAAGGTGTTGACAGTGTCATGTGCAACAGTGTAGGCAGTGGAATCCAGCCCACATATTTGAACACACATGATGCTTTATTATGTTGTCGAGGGCTCATGTGTCACTTTTGCTTTTAATTGCAACTATTCCCTCAACTGATATAACACTCATTAAGAGAAATGGAGTGCCGTATGAAATTAAACAAGAAAAATGGTAAATGCCCACTATAATTATTTTTCTATTTTTCCAATCCAATTCTTAGGTTGAAATCTACAAAGGTGCTTTATATTAGTCCAGCATATCAACTCTATAGGTAAAGGTTCCTAGCGTTCCAAGCAGGATAATTTCCTAGTCCTTCCTGGAGGTCTTTGCTGGCTTCCTCGATCCAGGCCTGATCTTGCTTAGCTTCTGAAGTCAGACAAGATGGTAAGAGTTCATGATTTTTTTCAGCCTTACTGCATGAATTTGTATACAGTGGACTCAAAGAGACCACTATAAATTAATGTTTGGAGAAAAGGGCTATTCTGTGTGGAAATTTGGCATGCACAAATTTTGACATTTTTTAAAATTTTATTACTTACATTTGTATCTGTCAGTTCCTCCAGCAATATTAAGGTGGCCTACATTGTTCTTTTCTCCCTGCTTTACCTCACAAGGTAACTTGGGTTGGGGATATTTCCAGAAAAAAAGCTCTTAACATTATGAGTTGGAAACAGTGAGCAGCTATTTTGTCCTTTCCTCCTTAATGGATTTTTCTGTGTTAAAGAGAAAATACAGAAAGGATAACATAGGAAGGGTAAAAATAGCAAAGATCTGTACCTCCTCTCTGCAATGAATGAGAAAGGCTATAGCAAGGGAAAATATTTTTCTGAAAGCACACTGAATGAGAAACTGACTGGCCTCTGCCTAACTCAATGAGTATCATGATTCAGTCAGACTTGAATCTTGAAAATTCCAGCCAAACACTCTGATTTCTATACCATAAAGGCTGTTGTGTTCAATTAATGAAGTGCTATTACACTGGTTTGTTAGATAAAAATTAGTGACATCTTTTGCTGTGCTGAGACGGAACCAATAATTAATCTAGTTATCTTTTTGACTAAACAAAAGCAGATCCTTTAGGGAAACCCAATGGAGAAGCTGTGTCATAAACTTCCTTCTTTTCGGTTGCTTGAGTATGAAACCATGCACATCAAGGAGTAGTAACTGAAAGCTCCATGGCTCACAGATGCGATCCCAAAAGCCTACCTTCCCCAACTTAATACTTTCTAGATTTATTATAGTAGTAAACCAGCAAGCTCTGAAGCACTTTAAAAAAACTCGGCCCTTTCCGCAGCTTACCTTGTCCCGACATGGGCACGCGGGGATCACGTGAGCAACCTCTTGTGAGAGGCATTCGCGTCCTCTCTGCTTCTTCTCCGCAGCAGCTCCCTCCTGGGTGGAAGGAAGCATGAGGGCTCCGTCTCTCCTTCCGCAGCACAGCTGGGTACTTCCCCAGGTTGCGCTGGGGGAGGAAGCACGAGGGCCGCGTCTCTAGAGGCTCTGCACACATGTGGGACCCGGGAGCGATGCGTGATTGCGCATCATTTTCAGCAAGAAGCCAAAAATGATATATTGCGCAATCACCGCCTACTGGCCCTGGCAGCGTTGCGTGATTATGAGGACATCATGTGGAACAGTCCTCGCAATTGCGCGATGCTCTGGAGGCCCTTTCGCATGAGAAATGGTGTGCAAAAAGGGCCAATATTCAAACTACTTAATGTTATACTTAGGTCATCTTTCAAAGGGAAAGTATTTCTCACTTAGAGCAGTCCCCAGATCTCTAACAGAGAGATAATGCTACTTGTTTATCTTGTAAGTTTCTGCAAAGATTTTCACGGTACTGTTCATTGTCTCACAAAGGTAAGGGGGATAAACTTGAACTTGGAAGTCTTGTGATATTCCTTTATAATTTATGTAGCATTACTCTGAAGTGGAAGGCACTGCTATCAAGTGGCTAAAGGAGGATTGAGATGGAAGAAAAGACCTTTTTAAAAACGGTGAAACAAGGGCAAGCAAACTATGGTTCTGGTGCCACAATCAGTTGCCAAGGCTATTATTTCAAATGCTGACACCGTCATGCTCACTGAATTGTACTTTGTCTGGGAAATGAGGTGAGTTTTCTCTTCCAGATGCTTCCAGGAGTGGCTATTCACATTTTAAATATGTTTTAAGGGCACCTTTCTCTCTCTTGTATGCACATTTTAACATGGCTTGAATGTGTCATGGTAGGTGGGAGTAAATGACACAATACTCTATCAAGTAGGGTCGCCCAAGGTAGAATGCTTGAAGTGGAGACACCAGATTAAGATGCTGCTATCCTGTACGTGCCTCATTTTTCAAAACCAGGAGTGGACCTGTGGTAATCTTTAGTTCGTGTGTGTGTGTGTGTGTGTGTGTGTGTGTGTATGTTATTGCCATTTTTGTGGCACCTGAAAGGCCCAAGGGGAGAAAGTTGACCATGAGATCCGCTAAAGTTATCCATCCTGATGTAAATGTAAACATAAATGATACAAATGTATCTTTTCATTTATTTCTTGATTTATAAAATCCTTTTCCCCTTTCAGTGTCCAGTGTATAAGATTTTATTTTTTTTAATAGTAATTTTATTAAGTTTCACAATATAAAAACAACTTTGAATTCGAATTTTAACATGTATTATTTCTGATCTTCCACCCTGTCTTAATCCCCACCCCCCGAAGCACACACAGTAACAATCTTGAACCACAATACATTGTTATTTCCCTGCTAGAACTACCTTCTCACACGCCTTTCCCTGTTATATTAATGTTATCCAATTGACATTCACCACTCCTAAAACAGTCCTATCCAATGATAGTTCCCAGCTAGTACCCGCTTTTGGCCTTACGATATAATGTTATAATTCCAACATTCTGAACTGTTATACTGTATAACCTCTTTCTCACTATCTCTATTATTATCATTGTACCATTATTAACTTATATTTATACAAGTTTGTTTATTGAAATATCTACTGCTTCGTTTCAATCAGGACCTCACATCTTATCACATCACTCCCTTTCCCACCCATATGGGATCCCACAGCCAACTCATATCCAAAAATTCTTTGTTGCTTATTGTCGCTTACAGTGTATAAGATTTTATAACATACAATATAGCACATAACAACAAAAATCATAAAGCATAATAAAGTAATCAGGCAATTAAAGACAACTTGGGTCCCATGCCTAGAGACTGCCTTGTATCTTCTTGACATAGGCCATTTCCGCACTAGACTGTTATAGCGCTATGATTCCACTTTCAACATCCTACGGAATCCTGGGGTTTGCAGTTTAGGAAGGGGCCTGGAAATGGCCAAAGTCTCACTAGGAAGTACAACTGCAAACCCCAGGATTCCATAGGATGTTGAAAGTGGAATCATAGCGCTATAACAGTCTAGTGCGGAAATGGCTATAGAGCAGTAGAAATCAAAACACCAATGGCAATTTTGAAAACCAGTATTTTGTTAACAAAACCATTTTACAATATTCCTTTAAAAGTTTCCAGGGAAAAACAAAAGAAAGAGAACTCATGGACACGTATACATGGTATGGAAAAACTCAGTACAGAGGGGTAGGGTCCCCCCCCATTCTTCCCATTTTGGAGTGCTGTGATTGTGCAACTGGATTCTAATATTACTTAGCTAGATTCCAGATGATAAGGAAGAAGTGGGAGTGAGGGCAGCCAAGACAAGAGCTTGTCACTAGAGATAAGATGATCTGCAAAGATATGCTGATCTTATCTGTAGAAGCAATCTGAATATTACTATTGGTAGTCTGATCTTTCACAATTTCAGTCCTTGTCAGACTCAGTGTGGCTTAGGCCTAGTTGTTGTCCTCGTTGTTGCTATTCACTGATGGACGATGAGTACTTCCTCCTGGCATGGTTTTCTGGGCTGATGGAGATCCCAGAAATTTTACAGCTACTCTAAAGCAGAGATAGGATATTCAGTGGGAAGGGATTAAGATATTAAGCTAATCAATCATATCTTACAAACATAATTCAATCTTACAAACATAATTCAATTAACACTGTGTTAATTTTAAATTGGCCTTTGAATTTTCATTATATCACAGCACTAAAAGCACCACCAGAAAGACCATTCTTGGTTTTACTCTTTTCTCAATGCATCCTTGTCCCTGTTTTGAGCTTGTGAAGGAAAGAAATAGGTGCATATGTTTTGAAAGCTCCATTTTTCACTTATCCAACCAACCCCTGCTTCCCCTGCTTTCCCCTTTTCCCTGCCTGATAATCTCACCGCCTTACCTTCCCCTTTTCTTTAGTTTAGATTCTAACAAAAATGGCAGGATCAAGAGTTTCCAAATTCAGTTTCCTGGGTCAAATGTGGAAGCTCTATGTAATGTACCATCTGCAGGCAAAGAAGACTACTACCTTCCAAATTACTCTTATTTCTTGGTTAAAATCTTTTAAAACCAAAATAACAAACTATCACACTCTAATCAGAAATTAAATAATCAAAGGGTCCTCTAAAACGCCCGATGGTAAAAATTAATAATTAGATACACAATCCAATATATAAAAGTCAAAGTTTGTTTGTCTGTGCCTGGCAAAGACCTCATATGACTGCCTGCCTAAGAAGATTCTATGGAATCCTGGGGTTTTAGGGAGGGGCCTTTAGAATTCTCAGCCAGAGAGCTCCGGGGCCTCAGTCAACTGGGTCTGTTTTGTATAGGCCGGTTGCTACGGAGACGAGGCTTAGCAGCAAGGAAAAGGGCAGTGTATTCCCTCAGGAACTCAATCTCTGTATGTTAATAACTCTGAATACAGATTGGATTGGAGATATGGGGAAAACAAGACAGGTTGGGGAATTAGAGACACAGGATCTCAAATCTTTCCAAAAAGTATTACCTATGAGAAAAACCCCAGGCAACGCTGGGTATGTACTCTAGTAGGCTATATTTCCAGTTTTTGCTGCACTGAAATCCTCCTTAAGCTGGTTTGTGGAACAAAAGCCTTCTCTGAAGAAAAAATACTTATTTGTTTAGGCTGTGACTTTGTATCACAGTCTATGGCCATTTCCGCACTAGACTGTTAATAGCGCTATGATTCCACTTTCAACATCCTACAGAATCCTGGGGTTTGCAGTTTCAGGAGGGGCCGGCTGACTTTGTATCACAGTCTATGGCCAGCCGGCCCCTCCCGAAACTGCAAACCCCAGGATTCCATAGGCTGTTGAAAGTGGAATCATAGCGCTATTAACAGTCTAGTGCGGATATGGCCTATGTTGCATAACTTTAATCATACTTAGCTACACAGCAGATGTACTACGGAGACCTCCTAGTGAATTGTGAAGATGCATATCAGGGAATTGGCAAGAGTGTACCAATGCACTTTGGGCTCTATTGATGTGCACTGGCAATTATGACCCCAACATATAGTTCTGTCAAGTAGTGTCTGTAGGTACTGGGCCCTTACTGGAGTGTATAATTGACAGTTAAATAAGACATGCGCAATGTCTTCTATTTCAGATGCTCCACAAACACATATTCTCAGACATTCACAAATACTTGGTGAAATCGTCCGTATTTAACCATAGAATCTAGCTGTTTGAATCTTGCTCTAGTAAGAGCTATCCTATGGTATTGAGTCAAACCCAGTGTCAGATATTTTTCTCTTCGAAAAGACATTTCATTTTTGGCTAGCCATTTCAACGACCTGATTTTTGCAAGTGACTCAATATCAGTCTGGACATTCACATCTAAAACTCTTTGTTTGAATATTACTGTGGCCTGATGTCCAGCTGGTGGGTGGGAGTGTTTTCATCTGTTCCTCCAGGCATGTTTTTGGTAGTCTATCAGATTCCACTGAAAAAGTCTTCCACTAATAGTTGAAAGCTTTGATTACTGCTGGATTGCAGATGGAGTGAGTGCCTGTTTCACCTCTTACTGCTGCCACAGATGTATTCCTGTTGGCCCCTAGGATTGTTCTTAAGAAGCATACTTGATTTTGTTTGAGTAAGGAGGCCTTTGAAAGACTGTAAATTCCCAACCCTGAGGAATTAGCAAAGCTCAAGAAATAGTTTAGCAAAAAATTAAAGAGAACTAGGCTATGGGTAAGATGAAATGTATTGGTAGTTTAACACTCTACCTCATTTAATTGATTATTAACTTAATGCGGAAAACATCAATGCGTATATTAAATAAATGTAATTAAGTTGTCCCATTTGCTTAACAAACGTCAGGTTCAACTTATAACATGATTGATTTTAATTAGCTATATCCTGTCACTGCTTCAGGGATGCCAATGCCTCTTCAGAAGTCAAGCCTTGGTTAGGCAATTCCTTCCCTGTGGTGGCTTGCTTGGCATCTACTCTAATGCTTTTTTTAAAAATTATCCAACCCTTTTTTATTGATGTTTTTATGTACAGTACTGGTCAGACCTGTACATCTGCTGTTTTTTTTTAATCTATCTGTTTCTGAACTTCTCATTTTTGCTCTCTTTTTTACTCAACTGTTTCTACTGTTGCATTTCTTTGTTGCCTTCATTCTGTGTTTACTGAAATGTGATTATTTTATGCTTTAAACCACTCAGAGAATGTTGCAAAGAAAAGAAGTTCTAAAATATAAAGATGGCCATTAACTTGGGATCAGGGACAGAAGAAGGGAAGCACCAAGACAGACCAGGCTGTTCTCTGAGACAGTGAATCATGATATGCATGTGTCGAGTGGGTGGAAATCACTGGCTCTAACCATCCTTTTTAATGATGCACAAAGCACACCAAGCCCATTGACACAATCAAAGAAACATTTTGATGGTGCAAATTACATAACATAGCTTCCCCTACATCCTACCCCAGTAAAGTGATTGGAAAGTGCCTCCTATTTCTGGTCATAGTAATGAACTGAAAGAAAAGAAAAACCATAGAAGCCTTCACAGAAGGAAAACCTGTGAAGATGACAAAAACATATAAAGAATAAGGAGGATGGTGATTTGTTAGATTTAGAGTGTTTCCTGGCCTCCACAATGAACAGACTTAACTTCTTCTGAGAGAAATAACACTGATAAAAACATAACTGAAACCAGCACCTCTAACTTCAACTTTAGTAACAACAGTAAGGGTTGTTCCACATTGGTCTGTGGAATACTGTCCACATCCATATTGTACTTTAGAACTAAATGGACCTTTTCCATATATTAGCTCTCCATTCACCATTGTATGTGTGTGTATGTGTGTTACCATTTATTTGACATTTTAAAAATTGTTTTTCAGAAAATCTGGGATACGTAGCCGAAATGGAGGCAGAGAGAAATTAGTAGAAGGAATAAGAACATAAGAGCCATGCTGGATTAGACCAAAGGACTATCCAATCCAGCATGATGTTCTCACTGTAGCCAAACTGA